>CACVBM020001461.1:21811-31811 GCA_902728155.2 Microthlaspi erraticum | reverse complement strand
GAGGTAAATGCATAAAAAAGGGACAAATTTTAGCGGACGGTGCTGCTACAGTTGGTGGGGAACTCGCTTTGGGGAAAAATATATTAGTGGCTTATATGCCATGGGAAGGATACAATTTTGAAGATGCGGTACTCATTAGTGAGTGTCTAGTCTATGGTGATATTTATACTTCTTTCCACATACGGAAATATGAAATTAAGACGCATGTGACAACCCAAGGTCCTGAAAGGATCACTAAAGAAATACCGCATCTAGAAGGCCGTTTACTCCGAAATTTAGATAAAAATGGAATTGTGATGCTAGGATCGTGGGTTGAAACGGGTGATATTTTAGTAGGTAAATTAACGCCTCAGGTGGCGAAAGAATCCTCGTATGCTCCGGAAGATAGATTATTACGGGCCATACTTGGCATTCAGGTCTCGACCTCAAAAGAAACTTGTTTAAAATTGCCTATAGGTGGTAGAGGTCGAGTTATTGATGTGAGATGGGTTCAGAAAAAGGGGGGTTCAACTTATAACCCAGAAATAATTCGTGTATATATTTCACAGAAACGTGAAATCAAAGTAGGTGATAAAGTAGCTGGAAGACATGGAAATAAAGGTATCATTTCAAAAATTTTGCCTAGACAGGATATGCCTTATTTACAAGACGGGAGACCCGTGGATATGGTGTTCAACCCATTAGGAGTACCCTCACGCATGAATGTAGGACAGATATTTGAATGCTCGCTTGGGTTAGCGGGAAGTCTGCTAGATAGACATTATCGAATAGCCCCTTTTGATGAGAGATATGAACAAGAGGCTTCGAGAAAATTGGTGTTTTCCGAATTATATGAAGCCAGTAAGCAAACAGCGAATCCATGGGTATTTGAACCCGAGTATCCGGGAAAAAGCCGAATTTTTGATGGAAGAACAGGAGATCCTTTTGAACAGCCTGTGATAATAGGAAAGCCCTATATTTTGAAATTAATTCATCAGGTTGATGATAAAATACACGGACGTTCTAGTGGCCATTATGCACTTGTTACACAACAACCCCTTAGAGGCCGTTCTAAGCAGGGGGGGCAGCGGGTAGGCGAAATGGAGGTTTGGGCTCTCGAGGGGTTTGGTGTTGCTCATATTTTACAAGAGATGCTTACTTATAAATCGGATCATATTAGAGCTCGCCAAGAAGTACTTGGTACCACTATCATTGGAGGAACAATACCTAAACCAGAAGATGCTCCAGAATCTTTTCGATTACTTGTTCGAGAACTACGATCTTTGGCTCTGGAACTGAATTATTTCCTTGTATCTGAGAAGAATTTCAGGATTAATAGGAAGGAAGTTTAATCGGAATGAATCACAAAATTTCTTATATGATCGATCGGTATAAACATCAACAACTCCGAATTGGATTAGTTTCTCCTCAGCAAATAAGTGCTTGGGCTACTAAAAAAATACCTAATGGAGAGATAGTTGGAGAGGTGAGAAAACCCTATACTTTTCATTACAAAACCAATAAACCGGAAAAAGATGGATTATTTTGTGAAAGGATTTTTGGGCCTATAAAGAGTGGAATTTGCGCTTGTGGAAATTATCGAGTGATCGGAAATGAAAAAGAAGACCCGAAATTTTGTGAACAATGTGGAGTTGAATTTGTTGATTCTCGGATACGAAGATATCAAATGGGATACATAAAACTGACATGTCCTGTAACTCATGTATGGTATTTGAAACGTCTTCCTAGTTATATTGCGAATCTTTTAGATAAACCTCTTAAAGAATTAGAAGGCCTAGTATACTGTGATGTGTGATTTGATCGAAATTTTGATTTTACAGATTAAGAATGATAAACTCTCATCCCCTTCAATCAATTTGGGATGCCCCCGATCTGACATGTCTCTTGAAAGGAGTAACATGAAGCTCAGAATTATGGGTGTATTCAATACTTCCAAATCAAAAAGGGCGGTTGGTCTATGGTCAATTCAGTAAAAAAAAAAAAAAAAATTCAAATTGATAGTCGTACCTCGTGAAAAGAAGACCTTTTTTTATCGAATTAAGCATTCCCTTATCTTTCTAAAAGAAAAAAATTTGGGTTTTTTATATTCAAGTAAACAAATATGTCATGGTTGCAGAAGTCTATACATCGCATATAAGCTTTAAGAATATTTTGGCCTAACCATCGAGGTGACGCAGGACCTAAAAGATCGAATGGAACAATACATAGACAAATAAATCCCGTATGAATTCTAAGGCATTCCTTTCACTTAAGGTAAAAAGTATTCCGGCATTCGAAGGGAAGTAGACTACTCAAGAATTTGACATTTTTTTCTGTCGTAATTTTGAATTCACTAAAGAATCTAAATAGAAATAAAAGAAGAATTAATTGAATCACTGAAATCTTGGTTGATTTGCACTAAGAACTTGAGTAAGGCGTAGATTCTTTTGGGGTTTTTTACTTGATTTTCAAAAATGGAATTTGAAAGCGAGACCCCCTTCTTTATCTTTCATTTGGTATAACTATTTGAGCCGGATGAGAGGAAACTGTCATGTCCGGTTTTCGGGGGGGGGATCATATAGTGGACCCTATCCCAATTTTTCTTTTGCTAGGCCCATAACTAAAAAACCGACTTTCTTACGATTACGAGGTTCATTTGAATATGAAATTCAATCCTGGAAATACAGCATCCCACTTTTTTTTACTACTCAAGGTTTCGATATATTTCGAAATCGAGAAATTTCTACTGGGGCGGGTGCTATCCGAGAACAATTAGCCGATTTAGATTTACGAATTATTATAGAAAATTCGTTGGTAGAATGGAAACAATTAGGAGAAGAAGGTCCCACGGGGAATGAATGGGAAGATCGAAAGATTGTAAGAAGAAAAGATTTTTTAGTTAGACGTATGGAATTAGCTAAGCATTTTATTCGAACAAATATAGAACCGGAATGGATGGTTTTATGTCTCTTACCGGTTCTTCCTCCCGAGTTGAGACCCATCATTCAGATAGAAGGGGGTAAACTAATGAGTTCAGATATTAATGAACTCTATAGAAGAGTTATCTATCGGAACAATACTCTTACCGATCTATTAACAACAAGTAGATCTACACCAGGGGAATTAGTAATGTGTCAGGAAAAATTGGTACAAGAAGCCGTGGATACACTTCTTGATAATGGAATCCGTGGACAACCCATGAGGGATGGTCATAATAAGGTTTACAAGTCATTTTCAGATGTAATTGAAGGCAAAGAGGGAAGATTTCGCGAGACTATGCTTGGCAAACGGGTCGATTATTCGGGGCGTTCAGTGATTGTCGTTGGGCCTTCACTTTCATTACATCGCTGTGGATTGCCTCGCGAAATAGCAATAGAGCTCTTCCAGACATTTGTAATTCGTGGTTCTAATTAGACAACATCTGGCTTCGAACATAGGAGTTGCTAAGAGTCAAATTCGTGAAAAAAAGCCGGTTGTCTGGGAAATCCTTCAAGAAGTTATGCAGGGGCATCCCATATTATTGAATAGAGCACCTACTCTACATAGATTAGGCATACAGTCATTCCAACCCATTTTAGTGGAAGGACGCACTATTTGTTTACATCCATTAGTTTGTAAGGGGTTCAATGCAGACTTTGATGGGGATCAAATGGCTGTTCATGTGCCTTTATCTTTAGAGGCTCAAGCAGAGGCTCGTTTACTTATGTTTTCTCATATGAATCTCTTATCTCCAGCTATTGGAGATCCAATTTCTGTACCGACTCAAGATATGCTTATTGGACTCTATGTATTAACGAGCGGCACTCGTCGAGGTATTTGTGCAAATAGATATAATCCATGTAATCGAAAAAACTATCAAAATGGAAGAATTTACGAAACAAACTCTAAGTATATGAAAGAACCCTTTTTTTGCAATTCCTATGATGCAATTGGAGCTTATCGGCAGAAAAGAATCAATTTAGATAGTCCTTTGTGGCTTCGGTGGCAATTAGATCAACGTGTTATTGCTTCAAGAGAAGTTCCTATCGAAGTTCACTATGAATCTTTTGGTAACTATCATGAGATTTATGCACACTATCTAATAGTAAGAAGTATAAAAAAAGAAACTTTTTGTATATATATTCGAACTACAGTTGGTCATATTTCTTTTTATCGAGAAATCGAGGAAGCTGTACAAGGTTTTTCTCAAGCCTGTTCATATGATACCTAATAATATGGTATTAAAAAAAGTAATTCTAGGACACCCGTGTAAATTCGGACCTCTCCGATTCAACTCGGACCATAGTTCCTGACCTAAAATTCTACGCAAATCAAGATCGAGAAAAGGAAGTTTTGTAATCATTGACTCAAACTCATTGTCGAATCCCATTCAGCAGAATATGGAGGTACTTATGGCGGAACGGGCCAATCTGGTATTTCACAATAAAGTGATAGATGGAACTGCGATTAAACGACTTATTAGCCGATTAATAGATCACTTCGGGATGGCATATACATCACACATCCTAGATCAAGTAAAGACTCTGGGTTTCCAGCAAGCCACTGCTACATCCATTTCATTAGGAATTGATGATCTTTTAACGATACCTTCTAAGGGCTGGCTTGTCCAAGATGCTGAACAACAAAGTTTGATTTTGGAAAAACACCATCATTATGGGAATGTACATGCGGTAGAAAAATTACGCCAATCTATTGAGATATGGTATGCTACAAGTGAATATTTGCGACAAGAAATGAATCCTAATTTTAGGATGACGGACCCTTTCAATCCAGTCCATATGATGTCTTTTTCGGGAGCTAGGGGAAATGCATCTCAAGTACATCAATTAGTAGGTATGAGAGGATTAATGTCAGATCCTCAAGGGCAAATGATTGATTTACCTATTCAAAGCAATTTACGCGAAGGACTGTCTTTAACAGAATATATTATTTCGTGCTATGGAGCCCGTAAAGGAGTTGTAGATACTGCGGTACGCACATCAGATGCTGGATATCTTACGCGTCGACTTGTTGAAGTAGTTCAACATATTGTTGTACGTAGAACAGATTGTGGCACTATCCGAGGGATTTCTCTTAGTCCTCGAAATAAAAATCGGATGATGTCAGAACGAATTTTTATCCAAACATTAACCGGTCGTGTCTTAGCAGACGATATATATATCGGTTCCCGATGTGTCGCCTTTCGAAATCAAGATCTTGGGATTGGACTTGTCAATCGATTCATAACTTTTGGAACACAATCAATATCTATTCGAACTCCCTTTACTTGTCGGAGCACATCTTGGATCTGTCGATTATGTTATGGTCGGAGTCCCACTCATGGTGACCTAGTTGAATTGGGGGAAGCTGTAGGTATTATTGCGGGTCAATCTATTGGCGAACCGGGGACTCAACTAACATTAAGAACTTTTCATACCGGCGGAGTATTTACAGGAGGTACAGCTGAACATGTACGAGCCCCTTATAATGGAAAAATCAAATTCAATGAGGATTTGGTTCATCCTACACGTACACGTCACGGGCATCCTGCCTTTCTATGTTATATAGACTTGTCTGTAATTATTGAGAGCGAAGATATTATACATAGCGTGACTATTCCACCAAAAAGTTTTCTTTTAGTTCAAAATAATCAATATGTGGAATCAGAACAAGTAATTGCTGAGATTCGCGAGGGAACATACACTTTTCATTTTAAAGAGAGGGTTAGAAAGTATATTTATTCTGACTCAGAGGGCGAAATGCACTGGAGTACTGATGTATCCCATGCACCTGAATTTACATATAGTAATGTCCATCTCTTACCAAAAACAAGTCATTTATGGATATTATCAGGAGGTTCATGTGGATCTAGTCTAATTCTTTTTTCGATCCACAAAGATCAAGATCAAATGAACATACCCTTTCTTTCCGTCGAAAGAAAATATATTTCTAACCTCTCAGTGAATAATGATCAAGTGGGCCAAAAATTTTTCAGTTCGGATTTTTCTGGAAAAAAAAAATACGGGATTCCCGATTATTCAGAATTAAATGGAATCGTAGGTACTAGTCATTATAATTTCATATATTCTGCTATTTTTCATGAGAACTCGGATTTATTAGCAAAAAGGCGAAGAAATAGATTTCTCATTCCATTCCAATCGATTCAAGAGCACGAGAAAGAATTCATACCGCATTCAGGTATCTCGATTGAAATACCCATAAATGGTATTTTCCGTAGAAATAGTATTTTTGCCTTTTTTGATGATCCTAGATACAGAAGAAAGAGTTCCGGCATTCTTAAATATGGGACTCTAAAGGCGGATTCAATCATCCAAAAAGAGGATATGATTGAGTATCGAGGAGTCCAAAAATTTAAGACAAAATATGAAATGAAAGTGGATCGCTTTTTTTTCATTCCTGAGGAAGTGCATATTTTACCCGAATCCTCTGCCATAATGGTAAAGAACTACAGTATCATTGGAGTCGATACACGAATCACTTTAAATATAAGAAGCCAAGTCGGCGGGTTGATCCGAGTGGAGAGAAAAAAAAAAAGGATTGAACTCAAAATATTTTCGGGGGATATCCATTTTCCGGACAAGACAGATAAGATATCCCGGCACAGTGGCATCTTGATACCGCCAGGAAGGGGAAAAACAAATTCTAAAGAATCAAAAAAATTTAAAAGTTGGATTTATGTCCAACGGATCACACCAACCAAGAAAAAGTTTTTTGTTTTGGTGCGGCCCGTAGCCACCTATGAGATAGCGGACAGTATAAATTTGGCAACACTCTTCCCACAAGATCTCTTTCGGGAAAAGGATAATATTAAACTTCGAGTTTTCAACTATATCCTTTATGGAAATGGCAAACCAACTCGAGGAATTTCTGACAGAAGTATTCAATTGGTTCGAACTTGTTTAGTCTTGAATTGGGACCAAGACAACAAAAACGATTCCCTCGAGGAGGTCCGCGCTAGTTGAAAACTCGAAGTTTAATATTATCCTTTTCCCGAAAGAGATCTTGTGGGAAGAGTGTTGCCAAATTTATACTGTCCGCTATCTCATAGGTGGCTACGGGCCGCACCAAAACAAAAAACTTTTTCTTGGTTGGTGTGATCCGTTGGACATAAATCCAACTTTTAAATTTTTTTGATTCTTTAGAATTTGTTTTTCCCCTTCCTGGCGGTATCAAGATGCCACTGTGCCGGGATATCTTATCTGTCTTGTCCGGAAAATGGATATCCCCCGAAAATATTTTGAGTTCAATCCTTTTTTTTTTTTCTCTCCACTCGGATCAACCCGCCGACTTGGCTTCTTATATTTAAAGTGATTCGTGTATCGACTCCAATGATACTGTAGTTCTTTACCATTATGGCAGAGGATTCGGGTAAAATATGCACTTCCTCAGGAATGAAAAAAAAGCGATCCACTTTCATTTCATATTTTGTCTTAAATTTTTGGACTCCTCGATACTCAATCATATCCTCTTTTTGGATGATTGAATCCGCCTTTAGAGTCCCATATTTAAGAATGCCGGAACTCTTTCTTCTGTATCTAGGATCATCAAAAAAGGCAAAAATACTATTTCTACGGAAAATACCATTTATGGGTATTTCAATCGAGATACCTGAATGCGGTATGAATTCTTTCTCGTGCTCTTGAATCGATTGGAATGGAATGAGAAATCTATTTCTTCGCCTTTTTGCTAATAAATCCGAGTTCTCATGAAAAATAGCAGAATATATGAAATTATAATGACTAGTACCTACGATTCCATTTAATTCTGAATAATCGGGAATCCCGTATTTTTTTTTTCCAGAAAAATCCGAACTGAAAAATTTTTGGCCCACTTGATCATTATTCACTGAGAGGTTAGAAATATATTTTCTTTCGACGGAAAGAAAGGGTATGTTCATTTGATCTTGATCTTTGTGGATCGAAAAAAGAATTAGACTAGATCCACATGAACCTCCTGATAATATCCATAAATGACTTGTTTTTGGTAAGAGATGGACATTACTATATGTAAATTCAGGTGCATGGGATACATCAGTACTCCAGTGCATTTCGCCCTCTGAGTCAGAATAAATATACTTTCTAACCCTCTCTTTAAAATGAAAAGTGTATGTTCCCTCGCGAATCTCAGCAATTACTTGTTCTGATTCCACATATTGATTATTTTGAACTAAAAGAAAACTTTTTGGTGGAATAGTCACGCTATGTATAATATCTTCGCTCTCAATAATTACAGACAAGTCTATATAACATAGAAAGGCAGGATGCCCGTGACGTGTACGTGTAGGATGAACCAAATCCTCATTGAATTTGATTTTTCCATTATAAGGGGCTCGTACATGTTCAGCTGTACCTCCTGTAAATACTCCGCCGGTATGAAAAGTTCTTAATGTTAGTTGAGTCCCCGGTTCGCCAATAGATTGACCCGCAATAATACCTACAGCTTCCCCCAATTCAACTAGGTCACCATGAGTGGGACTCCGACCATAACATAATCGACAGATCCAAGATGTGCTCCGACAAGTAAAGGGAGTTCGAATAGATATTGATTGTGTTCCAAAAGTTATGAATCGATTGACAAGTCCAATCCCAAGATCTTGATTTCGAAAGGCGACACATCGGGAACCGATATATATATCGTCTGCTAAGACACGACCGGTTAATGTTTGGATAAAAATTCGTTCTGACATCATCCGATTTTTATTTCGAGGACTAAGAGAAATCCCTCGGATAGTGCCACAATCTGTTCTACGTACAACAATATGTTGAACTACTTCAACAAGTCGACGCGTAAGATATCCAGCATCTGATGTGCGTACCGCAGTATCTACAACTCCTTTACGGGCTCCATAGCACGAAATAATATATTCTGTTAAAGACAGTCCTTCGCGTAAATTGCTTTGAATAGGTAAATCAATCATTTGCCCTTGAGGATCTGACATTAATCCTCTCATACCTACTAATTGATGTACTTGAGATGCATTTCCCCTAGCTCCCGAAAAAGACATCATATGGACTGGATTGAAAGGGTCCGTCATCCTAAAATTAGGATTCATTTCTTGTCGCAAATATTCACTTGTAGCATACCATATCTCAATAGATTGGCGTAATTTTTCTACCGCATGTACATTCCCATAATGATGGTGTTTTTCCAAAATCAAACTTTGTTGTTCAGCATCTTGGACAAGCCAGCCCTTAGAAGGTATCGTTAAAAGATCATCAATTCCTAATGAAATGGATGTAGCAGTGGCTTGCTGGAAACCCAGAGTCTTTACTTGATCTAGGATGTGTGATGTATATGCCATCCCGAAGTGATCTATTAATCGGCTAATAAGTCGTTTAATCGCAGTTCCATCTATCACTTTATTGTGAAATACCAGATTGGCCCGTTCCGCCATAAGTACCTCCATATTCTGCTGAATGGGATTCGACAATGAGTTTGAGTCAATGATTACAAAACTTCCTTTTCTCGATCTTGATTTGCGTAGAATTTTAGGTCAGGAACTATGGTCCGAGTTGAATCGGAGAGGTCCGAATTTACACGGGTGTCCTAGAATTACTTTTTTTAATACCATATTATTAGGTATCATATGAACAGGCTTGAGAAAAACCTTGTACAGCTTCCTCGATTTCTCGATAAAAAGAAATATGACCAACTGTAGTTCGAATATATATACAAAAAGTTTCTTTTTTTATACTTCTTACTATTAGATAGTGTGCATAAATCTCATGATAGTTACCAAAAGATTCATAGTGAACTTCGATAGGAACTTCTCTTGAAGCAATAACACGTTGATCTAATTGCCACCGAAGCCACAAAGGACTATCTAAATTGATTCTTTTCTGCCGATAAGCTCCAATTGCATCATAGGAATTGCAAAAAAAGGGTTCTTTCATATACTTAGAGTTTGTTTCGTAAATTCTTCCATTTTGATAGTTTTTTCGATTACATGGATTATATCTATTTGCACAAATACCTCGACGAGTGCCGCTCGTTAATACATAGAGTCCAATAAGCATATCTT
>CACVBM020001461.1:10000-19213 GCA_902728155.2 Microthlaspi erraticum | reverse complement strand
AAAGATATTCTATATAATAGATAGAAATAAGATAGATAGAAATAATATAGAAATGGAAATAATAGATAAATATCAATATAGATATATTGATATTGCGTCCAATAGGATTTGAACCTATACCAAAGGTTTAGAAGACCTATGTCCTATCCATTAGACAATGGACGCTTTTCGCTTTTTTTGACCTTCCAATTGTTAAAAAAAAGAATGTGCGAAATCTTTTTAGCAATTGTGTATTGAAGTGAATTCAATACACAATTGCTATTAGACAATTCTAACAGAGAAAACAGAGAAAATTTGGATAAAATTTTCTCTAATAAAAAGGGGCAATTTAGGATTTAGAGCGGGTAGCGGGAATCGAACCCGCATCGTTAGCTTGGAAGGCTAAGGGTTTTAGTCGACGTTGGTTGATCATTTTTATATTTTTAACGTCTCTAATTCAAAACCGAACATGAAACTTTGGTTTCATTCGGCTCCTTTATGATGGATGGAGAAATTCCCAAATAAAATAAGACGGGAACGAAATCAAAATCCCAATTCGACCCATAACATCTATGTTAGCTTTTTTTCCGTCTGGGTGCTTTCACAGAAAATTTTGCTTTCTAGATGATCCTTCTAGAAGATAAAAAAAGGCGAACCCCAACAATCTTTCTAGTTACTTCGTTCTTTATTTCTATTTAACCGAATCCTTAGGAAAAGTATTTTGTTTCCACCGAGCTAAAACAATATAAGATGTCGATGTCTTTAGTAAACCAAAGTTCTCGTTTAATAGCTATGTTGCTTCAATTTTTCTATAGCAAAGAATGAATAGAACTGAAGATTTAGTTACGATTAGAAAGAAACTTTTCTAGCTTTATCCATGGATCCTCTTGTTATACTTATTGAATTGTAAATAGTCATCCAATTCAAAAATTATGTTTCGGAATTTCATAATCCAAATTTACAATTGATTAGAGTCTTTGGATACAAATTACGAGAATCTATAATCTTCCTTGAATCCTTCATTGAAAGGTAAAGGACTAAATCCTTTTAAGAAATAAAGTTTTTGATCGGAAGATTTATTAATCAAACCGAGAGACCCTTTAACTATTAAAGGGGTTAAAAGAACGAATCACACTTTTACCACTAAACTATACCCGCTACAATGCAATTATTGTATATAAATTGACCTTTTGTCGAACAAAGTAATCGGGAGTGTAATAAAAAAATCTGACAAAAAATTCGCAAATTCTAGCGTGGGATTCCATTTTTGTTTTTTATTTCAGATCGTTTTTGTCTAAAACTTCATCGGATGACTCTTTTTAACTTTAGCAAAAAACAAAAAAAAAGGCCCGGCTGGGGACTGACCAGGCCAGGCTATTAAACTAAAAAAGATCTTTTATTTTATTATTTTACTTGTGTTTGGACGAGACAAAATAAAAAAAGGATTCGCTATTTCTATTATTGTGGTTTTATTTATTTCTCTTTCGAGTTCGAGCCTTTTCTTTATCTAATCGTTTTTTATGTAAATAGAATTACTGAGAAAGTTCTAGAAAAAATTATATATATATAATAGTCAAATTATATATAATAGTAATATATATATTAATAGATATAAATATATAAATAGCTTAGAAATATATTTATATATCTTATAAATATATTTATTTATATATATATAATAAAATATAGCTGAGAAATATATTTATATTTATATATAATAAAATATAGAAAATATAAAAAATAGATAATAAAGACTAATCTAAAAAAAAAAAGAAAGTTTTTTAAGAATAAAGTAGAGAAAGTATCCCTTTTCGATTAGGAGAGATGGCTGAGTGGACTAAAGCGTTGGATTGCTAATCCATTGTACGAGTTAATCGTACCGAGGGTTCGAATCCCTCTCTTTCCCTTTCTCCTTTTGATGATGTGTAATAGATAAAATCCTAATAAAATTCGAACATTTCCACTAATTAAATAAAGCAATAAAACAATAAAAAACCTTTCTTTTTTATTCTTCGCGTCCCGGATTACGTCCTGGATCATTAGATAGGAATCCAAATATGAAGAGAGAAATAAAGAATATAACTACAGTGTATACAAAAAGTTTGAGAGTAAGCATTACACAATCTCCAAGATCTTACTTTTTTTTTTTTTTTCAAAAAAAAAGAGAATAGATTCTCTATTTTTATACCAAATATCTTATTTTGATACCAATAAATCAAGTGATTTATTTTTTTCTAGAAAAAAATAAAAAAAAAAAAGGGGGGTTCAGAAAGTCATTTGTGATAATAGTCGAGTCTTTCATATTCAAACAGATTTGCATACCAACATCTAGATCTTTTTTTGGTGAACTCGAATCTAATTAGATTCTTTCATTTAGGGAAAAGAGGATAAAATTGAAGAAATAGAATGATCCAGGTTTGAATTCAGGGTTCGTTCATACGTCAAGATTTTTTTGAGCTATTGTTGGAAGAATAAAAATTGTGAATTTTTCTAAGACAGTATTAATAATTTCATCGAAAACTTACAGCTGCTTGCCAAACAAAGGCTAAGAGAAGAAAGAAAAGAGGTATTACGGGCATAACATCTACGATTGGATTCAAAAAGGCGTAGGCCTCCGGCAATTTGGCAACTAAAAAAGTGCTTGAAAAAAGGGCAGAATTCAAACAAATACAGATCAAATTAAATATATTAAGCATAAAAAAATTTGGTGTTCTTGTGGATAATTTCATTTTGATTGAGTTATTAATATATTTTTTATATAAGGAAAAAAATAAAGAAAGATAGTCTAAAAAGACTTTGTTGAACTTACTCAATCAAAAATTCTTTCATTCTCTTATGAGAATGAAAGAAATAATATTTTCATACAATATCTTAATTGAATTCTATGTAATGATCAATAAAGTAAGTTTGATTTGCTATCTACACGCGTAAAAACTCTAGCACCAATGTAATCTATATTTAATTCGGGCTGAAATTGAATTGACGAACAACCAATAGCAATATTACTCTTTTAGTAGTCTTGAATAAAAATCGAAATGGGGCGTAGCCAAGCGGTAAGGCAACGGGTTTTGGTCCCGCTATTCGGAGGTTCGAATCCTTCCGTCCCAGAGTACGGTCATTACGGAATCAATCTTCTATTGCCTTTGTACACCACCTTTCTCTTTCTATTTAAAAATCCAATTTTTTTTAAGAATAAACTATTGAAACGAAACGAAGAATCCACTTATTTTTCATTAATTCAAAAAAATAGATTTGCTTTTTTATTTTTGTGTGATGCGGGTAAGTAAGGTATAACCGTAGATTCTAAGTGGTAGAAAACAATGTGCGACTTGAATTGAAGGACATTATTTGCTGTGGATTTTTTGATCCGCCACTTTTTATATAGGAATATAGGTGCTCTTGGCTCGACATTTTGTGTTCTATTTTATTTACTAGAGTACAGGATGGAGCTGGAGGAAAATAGAAAGTTTTTTCCTTTCGCAGGAGTAAGGATCTAGGGTTAGTGCGAATCAATTAAGTTGGAACAGCTTCGTAAGTCTTTTTATTTTTATATTGAAAAAAAAAAAAAAAGCCCTTCAAGTAATTTTACAATGGAAAAGGGGGAAAAGAAAATTTTCTTCAAATTGTCAAATTCTTTGAATCAAACGTCTATCATGCGTGAATCAAGCGTTTGTATGATTTTTTGATAGAAAGAAAAGAAATCATACAAAAAAATAAGGGGCTTTGTTGCTGCCCTTTTTTAATAAAACGATTCAAGATCGCCGAAGTCATGTCTAAACCCAAAGATTCAAAGTAAGGATAAAGAATCCTTAAACAAGGAAATCTGGTTTTCAATTGTTTGAACAATAGAGACTACTCAATAAAAAGAGTACTTCAGCATTCTTGGTTGAGATATTTGAGAGTTATTTAACTTGAGTTACGAGAGTACGAATGTTACGAATCCTTTTTATGGAAAAAAATATTTAAGGTTTTTATTAATCTATTTAATATTTGAATTTTATACAGAAAGCTAACTTCTACTCATTTCATTTTTTCTCGAGCCGTACGAGGCCAAAGCCTCTTAATACGTTTCTAGGGAGGGGTATTATTCATATACATCTATCCCAATGAGCCGTTTATCGAATCGTTGCAATTGATGTTCGATCCCGAAGAGAAGGAAGAGATCTTTGGAAAGTGGGTTTTTATGATCCGATAACTAATCAAACTTATTTAAATCTTCCTGCTATTCTCGATTTCCTAAAAAAAGGCGCTCAAGCAACAAGAACAGTTCATGATATTTCAAAAAAGGAACGGGTTTTTACGGAATTAAGTCTTAATAAAAACGAAATTGAATTAATGAAATATAAAAAAGAGGGTGTGAAAGATTCGTATATAGCTTGAGCTTGGTATCAAATTTTATCTACTCTTTTGTTTTCTCCTCTTTTGCTTCCATGATATTTTTCTATTTATTAGAATTTCGATTTATTAAGAGTATTCTTCATTAAGGTACGAATACTAAAAAATACCCTGCCAAGAACTACTATGTTTTATAATCATAAACAAATTTATTAAAAGAATTTTGGATCTATAGAAATTCAAATGCTAATGTATGGATAAATAAAAAAAATACTGTAACTGTATATAAATATAAAATAATATATTAATTAAGAAAAAAAAATATATATATATATTAAATATATTTTATATGAATAATTTATTCATACAAAATTGGTTAAAAAAAATATAAAAAGATTTAAGATTACCCTACCTGGCTTAGTTTTCAGTCATTGTATGAACTAACAAACCAAGGGGGTAAACTTATTTCTTTTTTTTTTTTTACTCTTTTCGCTATATGAAAAATTCACAATCATATTGACAACAGTGTATCGACCAAATATAATTCTCTCATAGAGAAATGGATCTATTTCTCCCTGACGCACACATGACTGGATTTTTTTTTTTCTGGTTGTATCTACATATTTGCAGTACTTTCTTTTTTTTTTTGGGGGGGGGGTTGCTAACTCAACGGTAGAGTACTCGGCTTTTAAGTGCGACTAGCATCTTTTACACATTTGTATGAAGAAAAGGATTCGTCCAGATCTGCGGTAGAGTTTGTAAGACCACGACTGATCCTGAAAGGAATGAATGGAAAAAATAGCATGTCGTATCAAGGGAGAATTCAGATAACATAACAGTTTTTGACTTTCCTGATCAGTACAACCTTTTTTTCGGTGTTGACAAAAAAAGGAATTCCAATTTGGGTCGAGTGAATAAATATAAATGGATGGATAAAAAAACCAGTTTTCCTTATTCTAGGAAAAAAAAAAAGAAACGAGCTTCCATTCGTAATTTGAAAAATTACCCGATCTAATTAAATGTTAAAAATAGATTAGTGCCTAATACGGGTATGGGAAGGAATTTTTTTCTTGGGTGTTATTATCAATTTTTTCATGAGTCCTAATTATTTTTTCCCTAGTCCCTTTGGGTTAGGTTGGAGATGGATGTGTAAAAGAAGCAGTATATTGATAAAAATATATATTTCCAAAATCAAAAGAGCGATTAGGTTAAAAAAATAAAGGATTTCGAATCATTTTGTTTTGTTATTCTATAATATAACCAAAATATAACGAACAGAACCTATCAAAGATAGAGAATCCGGTTAGCAGTCTACCTGTTTATGAGGTATCTATTGCTTTCGTAATATAATACCTTGTTTTGACTGTATCGCACTATGTGTCATTTCAGAACTCAATAAAAAAAAAAACTTTACTTTCAGTTCAAATCGAATTTCAATCCAAATGGAGAAACTTCAAGGATATTTAGAGTTCGATGGGGTTCGGCAACAGAGTTTTCTATATCCACTTTTTTTTCGGGAGTATATTTATTGNTATTTAATGAAGCAACGGAGTGTACATCTTGTTTTTTTTCAGGAGATTCGGCCTCATCTTTCCATCGGAATACTCGGGTTAAATCAATGTGGAAGAGACCAAGTGTTGGTTACGTCAAATGTAATTTCGACTGTAGCTTTCGGAATGATGATCTGCCTGTAAAATCTGCATGGATACTAAGAGATTCAGAGGGATATTATCTTGGAGCTGGACAGAGTTTGGGATCTTCGTGTCATTCAATATTGGAAGCGGAACTTCAAAGCTTACTAGTTGGTATACAGCAATGTTGGATTAGGGGATACACTCATGTAGTGTTTGAAGGTGACAACAGAACCGTTCCAAAGTTGATTAGTGGAGAAAAGAAGCATTTTCAGCTGCATAATTTGGTAAGAGAAATAAGGTTCTGGTTACAGAAAATCTCGAGTACGGAAGTTCTTTGGATTCCTCGATGGAGTAATCAAGTTGCTGATACGTTGGCTAAGGATATCACTTTTAATTCTTTTAAGTACTTTTCATTATTATGTGCCACACTTGATTGTACATCTCCTCCATGAGGATTACTCTGTTTCTTCATAATAAATGAAGGGAAATATAAGTGAATAACAATAAAAAAACATAATATTAACAAACTAACCATAATAAGACCATGGATAGAATATAGACCGTGTAACATATAATATTACCAAATTTAACACTGTCCAAAACCGTGAGTTTCTAATCCATCTTTATATTTTCACGCCATCGCCGCCTTATCATTTTTTCCGGTGGCGAGTTTGCCGTCGGCGAAATCAAAATGGTTTCTGTAATAGATCTGATTAGCGGTGTTGCCTTATGCGCAGTTGGCCTTCTCTCTTTGATTGATGGAAGGCGGATTTCGTTCTAGAGAGATGCTCCATTGATTTCACGGTGGTTTCTGGTTATTTTATCTGTAACGATTCTACAGAGATCTGGTAGCGGTTGGGTTCTCCGTGAAAGTAAGGTGTACATATTGCTTCTTCTCCGTCTCTGGAGAATGGCAATCGATTTTCTTCTCGCCGTGTTTGATGGAAGACGGGTCATCTGCTCACGGGCAGTAAATTTCCACCCCCTTCATTAAGGGTATTTTCGTCAGAAATCATCCCAATCGGCTATTCTCTTAAATTAATTTCAATATGGTTATATCTTTCATTTTCTTCCTCAATATGGTTATTTACCTAATTCACCATAAATGAATGTTTGATGTTAAAAAAAAAAAAAAAATGACAAAGATTTCTAGACTAAATGCCTAAAAAAGACTAGATACTGATATATTTCAAAAAGATTTAAAATTTTCATTTCTTAATTGAGTTCACAATTGTTTTTCGAGAGAAATAATTACTAAATGGATCGAGATACAGTGGTGCCCAATGGGCCGAGTTAAGCTATTAGTCCAGTCCATAATAAGCGAAGAGTGAATGACACGTGTTATGATGTTGATAGGCTAGCCGCTAGTGTATAGCGTTATTTGCCACGTAAGTAAGGTTGCTTTGATTTGATACTCAAAGTTGGACACGGGAAATAGATAAGTATGGACAGTCAGATTTTGTCGTTTTCATGCTTTTGTTTACGTGGAATCTCGGTTTGTAGGACCCGCACTCCCCAAATATGTGAGGTGAGTAAATTAGCCGAAATATCTTGTCTGGTTTTAAACATTAAAATCATCCTACTCTACTAAAATTTTAAATTTAGGTGGTTCTTATATAAACAAAAGGTAGAATTTTAGTTTCTATTTTACAGACACAGAAATTAAGAAATGGAATTCAGATAACATAACAGTTTTTGACTTTCCTGATCAGTACAACCTTTTTTTCGGTGTTGACAAAAAAAGGAATTCCAATTTGGGTCGAGTGAATAAATATAAATGGATGGATAAAAAAACCAGTTTTCCTTATTCTAGGAAAAAAAAAAAAGAAACGAGCTTCCATTCGTAATTTGAAAAATTACCCGATCTAATTAAATGTTAAAAATAGATTAGTGCCTAATACGGGTATGGGAAGGAATTTTTTTCTTGGGTGTTATTATCAATTTTTTCATGAGTCCTAATTATTTTTTCCCTAGTCCCTTTGGGTTAGGTTGGAGATGGATGTGTAAAAGAAGCAGTATATTGATAAAAATATATATTTCCAAAATCAAAAGAGCGATTAGGTTAAAAAAATAAAGGATTTCGAATCATTTTGTTTTGTTATTCTATAATATAACCAAAATATAACGAACAGAAACCTATCAAAGATAGAGAATCCGGTTAGCAGTCTACCTGTTTATGAGGTATCTATTGCTTTCGTAATATAATACCTTGTTTTGACTGTATCGCACTATGTGTCATTTCAGAACTCAATAAAAAAAAAACTTTACTTTCAGTTCAAATCGAATTTCAATCCAAATGGAGAAACTTCAAGGATATTTAGAGTTCGATGGGGTTCGGCAACAGAGTTTTCTATATCCACTTTTTTTTCGGGAGTATATTTATGTACTTGCTTATGATCACGGTTTAAATAGATTAAATAGAAATCGATCTATTTCCTTAGAAAATGCGGATTCTGACAAAAAATACAGTTCACTAATTGTGAAACGCTTAATTTTGCGAATGTATGAACAGAATCGTTTGATTATTCCCACTAAGGATTTGAACCAAAATTCCTTTTTTGGGCATACCAATCTTTTCTATTGTCAAATGATATCTGTTGTATTTGCAGTGATTGTAGAAATTCCATTTTACCTAAGATTAGGATCCTTTTTTGAAGGAAAACAATTAACAAAATCTTATAATTTACAATCCATTCATTCAATATTTCCCTTTTTAGAAGACAAATTATCACATTTTAATTATGTGTTAGATGTACTAATACCTTACCCCATCCATCTAGAAATATTGGTTCAAACTCTACGTTACCGGGTAAAAGATGCCTCTTCTTTGCATTTTTTTCGGTTCTGTCTATACGAGTATTGCAATTGGAAGAAATTTAATATTCAAAAGAAATCAATTTTTAATCCGAGATTTTTCTTGTTCTTATATAATTCTCATGTATGTGAATACGAATCCATCTTTTTTTTTCTACGCGAGCAGTCTTCTCATTTACGATCGACATCTTATGAAGTCCTTTTTGAGCGAATTTTATTCTATGGAAAAATACAACATTTTTTAAAAGTCTTTGTTAAAAATTTTCCGGTGATCCTGGAGTTACTCAAGGATCCTTTCATACATTATGTTCGATATCACGGAAAATGCATTCTGGCAACAAAGGATACGCCGCTTCTGATGAATAAATGGAAATATTATTTTGTTAATTTATGGCAATGTTATTTTTCCGTATGGTTTCAATCGCAAAAGGTCAGTATAAATCAATTATCG
>CACVBM020001461.1:0-5000 GCA_902728155.2 Microthlaspi erraticum | reverse complement strand
GGTGCATAAGAATGTTATGCTCAGCCTGGAATACAATCATAAAGTTGAAAGTACCAGAGATTCCTAGAGGCATACCATCAGAAAAACTTCCTTGACCAATTGGGTAGATCAAGAAAACAGCAGTAGCAGCTGCAACAGGAGCTGAATATGCAACAGCAATCCAAGGACGCATACCCAGACGGAAACTAAGTTCCCACTCACGACCCATATAACAAGCTACACCAACCAATTTTCTTTGTTTACTCACCGCTACATGGAACAGACTCTGTTTCTCTGCTATCGTTCTTCGTTAGATCTATTCCTCCATATATTAGAAAATTTTAGATATTTAATAGTGATTAAAACGGAAAGTGGGAGGATAATAGTTTTAAAGTAACAGAGTGGTTTTAAATACAACAATTGAAATGTTTAAAGTTGTTAACTGATTGAAAGGAAAATGAAAAGTTATTAATTTAAATTTAAATTAATTAATTAAAAGGAAAATGAAAAGTCATAACACATGTCAATTGTTAGTGTGTCCACATATCCAAATTATGGAGAGAGTTAGATGATTTATGCTATTATCGAAAGAGGAAAAACTTGGATTTATTTTGAAGATTGTATACTATGTTTTGGTCGTTTTGTTGATGCTTAAGGTTACACTGGTTGTCACTTGTCATTGAGAGCAATAGAGAGTCAAATTTAATTCTTCTTTGTTCGTTTATCCAAATTTGTTTTTTCGCGGCTGTATCATTTCGACGTAGTTCTCATATATATATAACTATTTTTCGTTTAATAATCTCTCAAAATTTATATTTTGGCTTATATGAATACAGAAGGACACATGAGTGCCCGCCACAACACGTACTGTACTAGTCTGTGTTAATGAAGAAGCCAATTTCCTTATGTTCTCCCTTGCATCACTTTTATTATCACCTTGAGTTTCAAAATATTTTTGTCTTCTTATCAATTGACATGAGCAATAAACATAATATATGCGCGTTTATGTATGCACACACAAATAGATAACACGCAATCCGAATCAAAGCAAAAGATAACTTAGCGTTACTCATGGCTTCGGAAACAACCCAACAATCTTATCCTTCTCTTCACTTTGTTCTCTTCCCTTTCATGGCTCAAGGCCACATGATCCCTATGGTCGATATTGCAAGGCTCCTGGCTCAACGCGGCGTGACTATAACCATTGTCACGACGCCTCACAATGCAAACCGGTTCAAGAACGTTCTTAACCGAGCCATCCAGTCCGGCTTACCCATCAATCTTGTGCAATTGAAGTTTCCATCTCAAGAATCAGATTCACTATTAGGACATGAGAATTTAGACTTGCTCGATTCATTGGGGGCGAGGATATCCTTCTTCAAAGCAACTAGTATGTTTGAGGAACCGGTGGAGAAGCTCTTGAAAGAGATTGAGCCTAGGCCAAGCTGCATAATCGCCGACATGTGTTTGCCTTACACGAACAAAATCGCCAAGAACTTTGGTATACCAAAGATCATCTTTCATGGCATGTGTTGCTTCAGTCTTCTTTGTACGCACATCATGCGCCAAAACTATGAGTTTTTGGAAACTATAAAATCTGACAGCGAGTACTTCTCCATTCCAAACTTTCCTGACAGAGCTGAGTTCACAAAATCTCAGCTTCCTTTGGTCGTAGTTAATGTTGGAGATAGGAAAGAACTGCTTGACAGAATGACAGAAGGGGACAACACTTCTTATGGTGTGATAGTCAACACGTTTGAAGAGCTCGAACCAGCTTATGTTAGAGACTACAAGAAAGTTAAGGCAGGTAAGGTATGGTCCATTGGACCCGTTTCCTTGTGCAATAAGGTAGGAGAAGATAAAGCTGAGAGGGGAAACAAATCAGACATTGATCAAAGCGAGTGCCTTAATTGGCTTGATTCTAAAGAAGAAGGGTCGGTGCTATATGTTTGCCTAGGAAGTATATGCAATCTTCCTCTGTCTCAGCTCAAAGAGCTTGGACTAGGTCTCGAGGAATCCCAAAGACCTTTCGTTTGGGTCATAAGAGGTTGGCAAAAGTATAGCGAGTTATGTAAGTGGATCTCAGAGAGCGGTTTTAAAGAAAGAATCAAAGAAAGAGGCCTTCTCATAAGAGGATGGTCCCCTCAAATGCTTATCCTTTCACATCCTTCCGTTGGGGGGTTCTTAACGCACTGTGGATGGAACTCAACTCTTGAAGGAATCACCTCGGCCGTTCCATTGCTCACATGGCCGCTATTCGCAGATCAATTCTGTAATGAAAAATTGGCAGTGAATGTACTAAAAGTTGGAGTGAGAGTTGGAGTTGAAGATCCCATGAGGTTGGGAGAAGAGGAGAAAATAGGAATATTGGTGGATAAAGAAGGAGTGAAAAAGGCAGTTGAAGAATTGATGGGTGATAGTAACGAAGCTAGGGAGAGAAGAGAAAGAGTCAAAGAGCTTGGAGAATTAGCTCACAAGGCTGTGGAGGAAGGAGGCTCTTCTCATTCTAACATCACATTGCTCTTACAAGACATAATGCAACTAGCACAAATTAAGAATTGATTGTATCGTTGCTCTTGATTGGATCATTGTTCATGTAATATCTTCTTTAAGGTATCGAGTTCGTATTACTTTTACTTTGGTAAAAGAGTTCGTATTACTTTTTCTGCCAAAATTATGAACCCAGTTACCCAGTTTTAACTAATAGAGTTGAAACAAGCGAATCTGTAATGATGGGACAACAGACCACTTTTGGACGATCTAATTCCAAATACATAACGTCAGCACTAACAAGTAATAAGGAATTACAAAAACAATCCAGAAATACAAATAGCAAATAAGAAACGATAAGACGAAAGCCCTTAAAAAAAGAAAAAAAAACGATATGACGATTATATTTAGCAAAAAGAAAAAAAAAAACGATAACACGATTATAGTAGACAAGAATTAGTTGAGAAAATAGGACAAGTTGAGGTCGGAGTGAGGTTGATGACAACAGCTTAATGTTACGACAAGTTGATTAGTTTATCAAGAATACTTTCTCATCCTCATCCTTTCATCCATAATTTTTTGGTCTTTCTGTTTGTTGTAGTTTATAATATGCAGTATTGTCTATAGAGAGACAGAGTCAAGTTTGATTTATCTCTTTTTTCTTTAATCCAAATTTTTTTGTGTGGCTGTTACCATCTCCACGATCCTTTCGACTGTTTCTCTAATTCTTTTTGGCTTATAGTTAAATAAATACAAAAGGAGACACGAGTCCCCGCCACCAAATGTACTATAGTAATCTTTGTGAACCATATTGCTTTCTGTAACGAATACGCCAATCTGCTTATGTTCTCTAGCTCTTACATACATCACTTTTTTAATTTTTATTATTTGGTTCACTTCCAATTTTTTTCTCCATGAGTCAATAAACATCTCTAATATATTAAAAGAGAAAACACTATAAAATAAACCTTTGTGTCATGTGGTATTAACAAAAATGCCATGCTGAGGTGTCATCATTAGGTTCATTCTCAAGGTAAGTTTTAATTAACCCAAAGATTACTAGACTAATTACAATGTAGTGCCATTCATATTATTTTGGTTAGAGACATTATAAATTTAATTTGACTAACCATTTAATGAAATATTAATAAAATAAAATATTATTCTCTTTCCTTAATTGGTACATACAGAAAATTAATAAATAAGGAAGATATGATATGATATTCAATTTAATTGTATCATAATAATAATTTCTTTAAAAATCATTACATATCTCCTATCATCTTTGTTTAACTGTATTTATAAAACAATTTGAATCACAATATTAAAAATATAACAAAGAAAATCGAATTTTTTTTATGTATATGCTATGATTTAAATTTTTAAAACAACCATAATCACTTAAACTGGTAGAAATTTCCATATTGGATATGTTGTTGTATAAATGTGTAGATATATATTATTAAAAAAAATGATGTGCAGTGTTATGAGTAGGAAACCTCATTTAGTAGGTATTTAAATGTAATTTTTATTTAATTTAATATAGTTTTTAGTTAAATCGTATAATTAAATCGAATAAAATAATTATTTTTATATATTTTTTATTTGATCAAAAATTTGAATATTACTCCATTTATTTTAACTTTCAATATAAAATTAATTATATTTTTGTTGATTTGATAATTTGGATTATGCATATTGTTTTCTTATTGGTTGGATTGTTTTGGAATTATAATAAAATATGTTTTAATTTTAAAAGAAGAAAAACATTAGTTATAATCTGTGCACATATCTAAACTTCTTATCATATAAAATACATGAGGTATAATTTTTTTTAAACAATAACATTTTATTTTCAGATTTTTTTTGGTTTTTAAATTTTATTATATTGTAAATTGAGTTTTATGTATCTCACTTAAATATATTAATTTAATATATGGCAATACGGTCAAAGCTTTAATTTGTTTACCTTTTTCAAAAAATGGTTTAAAATGTTTAATTTTCACATTATAAACAAATACAATAACTAACTATCGCATAAATTTTTAAGATAGTTAAATAGACATTTTTAATAAAAATACAACTTAGAAATCATCACCCCGTGCAGGGCGCGGGTCAAACCCTAGTACTTATATGTAAACACAGACAAGTACAAACAATCTAAGTGAAAGAAAAAGAAAAAAAAAAGTAAAAACTTAAGAGAGTTTCTCATGGCTTCAGAAACAACTCAACAACTTCATCCTCCTCTTCACTTTGTTTTATTCCCTTTCATGGCTCAAGGTCACATGATCCCCATGGTCGATATTGCAAGGTTATTGGCTCGGCATGGCGGGATTATAACCATTATCACGACGCCTCACAATGCTGCCCGGTTCAAGAACGTTCTTGACCGGGCCATCCAGTCAGGCTTGCCCATCAATCTTGTGGAGGTGAAGTTTCCATCTCAAGAACCAGGTACATCACAAGGACATGAGAATTTAGACTTGCTCGATTCATTGGCGGCGTCAATATCTTTTTTCAAAGCAACTACC
>CACVBM020001460.1:0-41658 GCA_902728155.2 Microthlaspi erraticum | reverse complement strand
AGGGTCATGGATTGTTAGCACAACACTATCAAGTCTCAAAGCAAGTTCATACTTCCTGGACTGGTTTTGACTCAATAAAACAAGAAATCATGAAACAAAGTAAATAAAACATAAGAAAAGAAAGAAAAATGCATTAGTAACACAATAAAACTCCCCCCATACTTAACTTGCACCGTCCCGGTGAAAGCAAATCACATTAAGGTGAGAGGTAAAATTCAAAGTAGAAGAAAAATAAAGAAAAGAAATAAAAAGAAATGACCTTCAATGGGTTGCCTCCCATTTAGCGCTGTCCTTAAAGTCATTAGCTTGACTGTATGGCACTTTTTAAGGATTTGGTGGGTCGCCAAGAGTGAGTGTGGTCTTTGGCGGTATTGTGGCGGAGGCTAAGTAGGGTTTTAACCTTTGCCCATTGACTGTGAAGTCTCCTCCCATTGGGTCCCATAGTACCACTGCTCCATAGGGGTGAACTTCTTTTATTCTAAATGGTCCTCACCATCTTGAGCGAAGCTTTCACGGAAAGAGTCTCAACCGTGAATTAAACAATAGAACTTGGTCGTTGGGCGCGAAGTTCTTTGGAATGATCTTGCGGTCATGGAAAGCCTTGGTTCTCTCCTTATAAATCTTTGAATTCTCATAAGCCAAATGTCGAATCTCATCAAGCTCATTTAGCTGAATCAATCTTCTTTCTCCTGCTGTCTTTAGGTTGAAGTTCAATTTTTTAATGGCCCAAGCTGCTTTGTACTCCAGCTCTACAGGTAAATGACAGGCTTTACCATAAACAAGGTGAAAGGGAGTGGTACCAAGTGGTGTTTTGAAAGCAGTGCGATATGCCCATAGAGCATCATCTAGTTTGGCACTCCAATCCTTCCTTGTCTTTCCTGTTGTCTTCTGAAGTATACTCTTTAGTTCTCTGTTTGAGATTTCGACATGTCCACTAGTTTGAGGGTGGTAAGGAGAGGCGACTTTGTGAGTAACTTCATGCTTCTTCAAAAGATTTGCAAAGATTCTGTTGATGAAATGCGACCCTCCATCACTTATGACTATTCTAGGTACTCCAAACCTTGGAAAGATGATGGATTCCCCTCTGTTGTGGCTGCTCACAAGAGGATTGGGCTCCTTCAAAAGTTCAACAAATGGCAAGGGAAGGCCATTGAAAAGATGCAAAAGTTCATGGACAAGATGGTGAGCAAGATCAAGAGTTTGGAGAAGAAAGTCTCTGGTTCTTCATCCAAGAAGAAGAAGGCAACCATGGCCCCCACATTCCCAATGAGTACATCTCTCCTCACCACTCCAAGGAGGATTCCTGCCAAAGAGCCTCACAGAGCCTCATCATTTGAGCCAAGGGAAGGAGAAGACAACTCGCAGAGGAGGAGGAAGAGTTCCAAGGCTCGACGCTCCAGCTCGACCACAGGACTCGATCGAGTCCAAACAGAGGAAACTCAACTCCATCGAGCTGATGGTCGAGTCGGTCTTGAGGAGTCAGGATTCGAGTACCCTGGGTTCGAGTACGATCCAACACCTTACCAGGAGTATCCTCAGAGCAGGTGGAACCCCTATGGACAGTTCGAGCTAGCCATGCTCCACCAAGGCCAAGGGAGCCACACACACTTCAATGAAGAAGAGGAAGAAGAGGAGCCGCAAGCTCAATCGAGCGGCGTGAACCCGGCCGAGTGGAGCGTCCCTGACGGCCGTCTGCCCTCTCCTGACCATGACCTTGCCTCCCAGATCTTTGGGGGGCACTGAGGTATCAAACACCAACCATTGTACATACCATTTCATATTTCTTGCATTTGTTTTTATTTCTCTTGGTTTTTGCCTCTTGAATCTTTCACTAAATTTCTCTCACACAAGGGACTGTGTGATTTAAGTTTGGGGGAGGGTTCAAGAGATGATTTAACCTTGCATATGTATGCAAATGCAACCTAAAACTACTATGAATGCATAAGAAGAGAAAAGGAACAAGATATGATGCTAATGGAATGCTAAAACTATGCAAAAGATGCATAAAAGATGTGCTAAAACTATGTAAAATGCAAGTACATCAACACCCCCAAACTTGAACTTTGCTTGCCCTCAAGCAAACAAATAGAACAAGAAAGAGATGAGGTTTGAAAAAAATTGATTCAACACTTAAAAACATGTCCTCAAAAGCGATTTGCTAAATGTCCAACTTAGAGATTCTAGAATGCAACAAGGTGAGAGATATTCATTAAGATTTAACCATGCTTATCAACATCAATCCCACTTCACAGTCACTCAAACAATGCATTCAAATCAGCAAATCCCTTTAACATTCATTAAGCAAAAACAGTGAACCAAAAACATGCAAGATCAATCAACTCATTTGGTTTCAAGGGTTTATGGGTTAAGAGACAAAGAGGGTCTCTTTTGTATGGTGGTTTAGTAACAGGGATCTCTCAAGAAAGTGGCTTTGCTTTGGCAGAAGGCTAAGTGTTAGAACCAAAGATGATGCAAGAACAGCAGCTCGAGCCGCCTAATCCTAACTCGATCGAGTTCAACACTTAGAGCTTTTTAGAACAAAATCCTAACTACCCTTTTTGGCATTTCGCCTTTGAAACTGAGGAGCTTTGCTCACTTTTCTTTTAAGAACATCCTAGGGAGAGGCTTCTTGAGGTAACATCTAGCGGTTTGGGATTTTCTAAACACTTAGGGAACTTTTCTTTTCTTTTTGACACTTGAGGCTTTGCCTTCTTTTCATTCTACTTAGAACCCTTTTTACTTCCTTTTTTAACTTCCCAAACCTTTACTAGACCCTTTTTAACACTGCCAACTCCCTGGACTTAACTAAACTCTTTTTCCTTTGGTTTTTCCCAATTTTTACCACTTTTCTGGTTTTTACACCCAACTCGATCGAGCTCGAGTTGGCACCCCCAAACTTAGCCTGAAAACAATCCCAAGAGAACTAGACAACTAGAACTACTGCCCCTGCCGGTTTAAACACAACACCTTATGCTAAGCAAAGCCAAGAAAGGTTCTCACATCGCACAAGAGATAATATGGGGTTTGAAATGAAAAAGGCTTAGGTTTAAGGTGGTAACTGTCTCAAAGATAGAGATCAGCTATCTGGACAAGCAAAGGGATATGAAAATAGGTAAAGAATGTCCAGATATGTATGTGGTAGCCATGAGTTGAAATCAAATGCAAGCATTGGTAATTAAAGATCAAGTTATGGTTCAAATAGATAGGGAAATGCATCAAATCACAGCAATGGTTGAATGAGATGTGCATGCAGTGATATGATCAAGATAAACATGGTTCTTGCTGCTCAATCAATCTCACCCTAATGCACAAAAGAATCTAAAAACAGGGCACTCAAGAAATCGCAAAAGATGGACAAGTTTTCAAAGTCAAATCAACAATGCAAGTGAAAGATGCAATCCTAAACAAGTCTAACAAATATGAATGCAAAAAGATGAAAATATTTTTGGATTTTTTGAAAATTTTATGATTTTTTTGGTTTTTCTATGCAAAAGATGAATGAAAAACTAAGAACAAAGAAAACAAGGTTAAATCATCTCTTGAACCCTCCCCCAAACTTAAATCACACAGTCCCTTGTGTGAGAAAAATTTAGTGAAAGATTCAAGAGGGCAAAACCAAGAAAAAAAAGAACAAATGCAAGAAAATATGAAATGGTATATACAAGGGTTGGTGTTTGGATACCTCAGTGCTGTGGGTTCGGAAAACTACACTCAAAATTTTTGTGTATTTTGTAGGGAGAAATTGCCTGTGGAATCAGAGGTTAGATTCTGATGTAAGTCGAATGATTCGTAGACAAATATTTGACGAAATCGGACTTAGGCTAATCGAATAAAGTGGTTACAAAACCGGCCTAAAAGACCATGTAAAACACTAAGATTTGACTAAGCAAACGAGATGGAAATGAGGTGGTGGTTGCACTCGTTAACGAGCTGCCTACGTACCCTGCTTTAAGGATCAAGCCAGAACCTTGTTCGATTGTAAGTTGTTCTCTATTTCGGGTTGTTTTCTGAAGAGAAATGACCACGAAAAGAGGTAAAGGGGTGTGAAGATGACGATAAGTCTCAGGTTATCGGAGTGATCCGAAGGTAAGAGATTACGTCAAACTTCTGCCGGAAGTGATTTCCGGCTAGAAAGATCAGGGCTTTCTAGGGTTATCTCGAAGATCAAGGATAAGATCGAAGAGAAAAGATATGAGAATATCTCAAGACGAAGAAGAAGAACTTCACTCTATTTCAGCTGTGAAAAGATGATGAGAAGAACTTGTGCAGTGATTTTTTATCAAAGGAAATCTTGTCTCCTAAAGACTTGTTTCCAAAAGAACATTCTCTGCCTTGTGATCAAGAATTGTTCTCCTTTTATAGCTCTGAAGTAGATCGCAACCTCCTCCGCGTATCTCGTCCACGTGCAACTACCGATCCCGCTATTTCCGGATCTAAACGGTCGAAGCGAGATTCTCGTTTGACTCGTTCAAACTCGGCTTTCGGACTTGACTCTGTCGAGCTACAGCTCGACTTCGTCTTCACAAGTAGCTCGGACAGTAAACAGCTGGTGTTGGACAAAGATACTTGGTGGGCTCGAGGTCATTTTACTGGGCCTGGATGGACTTATCTTGACCTTAGGGCTTAGGTGATGGGTCTTATGGGCCGGATTTCTGGAGGGAAATCCAGGTCCAACAAGTGCCCCCCAAAGAACTGGGAGGCAAGGTCGTGGTCTGGAGAGGGCAGGCGTCCATCAGGAGCACTCCACTCGACTTCATTTGTGCAGCTCGGTCGAGCTTGCTCTTCCTCTTCTACCACCTCTTCATCCTCGAAGTGGGTGTGGCTTCCTTGGCCCTGGTGGAGCCTGGTTTGCTCGAAGCGGTTGTAAGGGGTCCAGTGGCTCTGAGGATAGTCCTGGTAAGGTGCTGGATTGTGCTCGAATCCAGGGTTCTCGAATGAAGGCTCTCCCAGGTCAACTCGATCGCCAACTCGATCGAGTCCGCTGATCGAGTTGGAGCATCGTCCCTTGGAACTCTTCCTCCTTCTCTGCGTGTTGTCTCCTCCTTCCCTTGTTTCAAAAGATGAGGCTCTGTGGGACTCTTGGACAGGAAGCCTCCTTGGAGTGGTGAGGAGAAATCTACTCCTAGGGAATGTAGGAGCCTTGGGTGTCTTCTTCTTCTTGCTTGAAGAACTAGAGACCTTCTTCTCCAAACTCTTGATCTTGCTCACCATCTTGTCCATGGACTTTTGCATTTTGTCCATGGCCTTCCCTTGCCAATTGTTGAACCTTTGGAGAAGTCCAATCCTTTTGTGAGCAGCCACAGCAGAGGGGTTCATCCTTGGAGCCTCATACTCCTCGAGATAGTAACACTCAGGCTCACCCAATTCCGCATTCACTTGAGCGTGGTCCTCAACTCGATCCTCAACTCGATCGAGTTCAGGCTCCTCTTCTTGCAACTCCTCTTCATGCCCAACTAACGTGTGAAGTGGAGGGCTGAAGTCAATGTTGTTACCTCTCATAGACGCTAGGAACTCACAAGTGAGCTCCCTGTATGACTCCATAAGATGAGAGAAGAATCTGGCCAAGCGCATGTTCTTAAGGACTAGTTCCACATTTTAGTTTTAAAGGAGAAGCAGCCGTCTGTATATCACGTTTTTCGAGGCAGAGAAGGAGAAAGGCGATTTTGAGAGTTCCTGGAAAAATCCGATTTTACTGTTATGATATTTAATGGACTGTTCATATATTTATGAATGTTCAATTGATGTTTGTCTTTTCTTTTTCTTGGTTTCAATTATTGTCAATTTAATTGATTTGATTCTGGTTAATTAGTTAATTGAATTTAATGGTTTTAATTAAATTTAGATTTATTTCGGATTTAATTAATTAATAATTATTTAATTAATTAATTATTTAAAATATTATTTTAATTATTTTAAAATATGGAAAATTATTATTTAATTATGAGAATTATTTAATAATTGAGAAATTGAGTTTTAATTATTAAAAATTATTTAATAATTGGAAAATGGTATTTAATAATTATTGAGTTTATAAATATTATTAAATATCTAGTAAATTGCGTAAATGGCTCGTAGGCAGAGTGATTGCCTCACTAAGTATTTATTAAATACTTACGCAACTCCATTCCAATGTGTTGCAGGTAAAAGATTTGTGTGATCGCGGAATCAAGGCTGAAGAGGGGGATGATAGGATGTTTACTGTTTTATTGTTTTGCATTATTTTGCTAGACTTGTTTAATTATTATTTGCTTCCGCTGAGCTGATTTATTTGTTATTGATATTTTATTTATTTAATTTATTTTAAAGACCTTCGCTAGAATTGATTAATATTTATTAAAAAAAAAAATGTTGGTTGTTTCATTTTGGTATCAGAGCCTAGACGGTTTTAGGACTGTTAGAATTGTAGGCTTTAGTATCATCCCCTTCAGCTACAAGAGATTCCGCGGTGAGTTTATGTTTGTTTTGAGTTTTGGTTGCGTGTTCTAGTGTGCTCTTTTCGGTTCCATGAGTGAGATGGACTGAGTAGCTAGAGGTTGTGGCGCGAGAGGGCGCGGTGCTGAGGCCGTGGTGGCAGAGCTAGAGGCCGTGGAGGTCGGGGCCGAGATTGTGGACTTCGGCGGATTCGGGAGAGAGTGTGGTGCCTAGTGTGGCGACTGCGTCGGTGACCCAGTCGGTATCCGTGGCGAGTGAGGCCAGTGTGGATGCGAGTGTTGGTTTGGGAGCGGGGGCTGCTCCGGGTTGGGGTGGTGCTCGGCTCAGGGTCTTGATGACTTAGTGGTGGGTTTGCTGACGCAGTTATTGGCTCGTTTTCCGCCAGTGGTTCCACAGGGGGCTCCGGGAGTACCTCCTAGTGGCAGAGGTGCAGCAGAGGGCTGCGGGTTTTGTTCAGCTGCAGGCTGTGGGTTTGATGGTGCCGTCCTACTTGGATATGTTGGGGCACATGCAGAGGATTGGTACGCCGTACTTTGAGGGCGGAGTTAGCCCAGAGGCGGCAGATGAGTGGCGTCAGAGATTGGAGCGGAATTTCCAGTCTATCAGATGTTTGTTTAGTACCAGGTTGAGTTGGCAGTCCACTATCTGAGTGGAGATGCACATTTGTGGTGGTGGGCCATCGAGGGCATAATGGTTGTTGTTGCTGTGTGTTGTTCATTTATCTGTGATAAAATTGTGGAGGTTCTCAACGCAATTGAATGTGTAGGGACCTTGTTAGTGGGCGGTTTTGAGTCCCACGTTTTATTCGACTCTGGAGCATCGAATTGCTTCATTACACCGGAGCGTGCCGAGAAGAGTGGCATCCGGAGTAGCGCGGGCGAGAGCGCGGGCATGGTCAAGGTGGCGGGAGGTGGATTCTTGTCTACTTTGGGCCGTGCTAGAGGAGTCGAGATCGAGATTGCGGGGCAGTCAATGCCAGCAGACTTAGTCATCAGTCCGGTGGAGCTGTATGACGTTATTCTCGGGATGGACTGGTTGTCACACTACAGAGTTCATCTGGATTGCTACAGAGGTAGAGTGGTCTTCGAGCGAGATGCAGGGAGGTTGGTTTATCAGGGAGTGAGACCGACTTCCGGGAGTATTGTGATATCTGCTATTCAGGCCGAGCAGTTGTTAGAGCGGGGCTGTGAGGCGTATCTGGCGACGATTTCTATGTCTGAGTCAGGAGCTGGAGTTGTTATGGGAGATATTGAGGTTGTCCAGGATTTTGAGGATGTCTTTCAGTCACTGAAGGGATTACCACCATCTCGGTCTGATCCTTTCACGATTGAGTTAGAGCCGGGGACAGCACCGATATCGAAGACGCCTTACAGGATGGCGCCAGCTGAGTTGGCAGAGCTGAAGAAGCAGATAGAGGACCTTTTGTCTAAGGGGTTCATTCGACCAAGTGTTTCACCGTGGGGAGCACCGGTGTTGTTTGTGAAGAAGAAGGATGGAGTTTCAGACTTTGTATTGATTACAGAGGTCTTAACCGAGTCACTGTGAAGAACAGGTACCCACTCCCGAGGATTGATGAGTTACTGGATCAGTTGAGGGGTGCTACTTGGTTCTCCAAGATTGACTTGGCATCGGGGTATCATCAGATCCCGATAGATGAGGCAGATGTCAGGAAGACTGCTTTCAGGACGCGTTATGGGCATTTTGAGTTCGTGGTTATGCCTTTCGGTTTGACTAACGCGCCGGCAGCCTTCATGAGATTGATGAACGACGTGTTCAGGGAGTATTTGGATGTGTTCGTCATCATTTTCATTGATGATATTCTGGTATACTCGAGGAGTCAGGAGGAGCATGCGACTCACTTGAGGTTGGTTCTGGAGAAAGCTTCGGGAGCAGAAGCTTTTCGCTAAGTTGAGCAAGTGCAGTTTCTGGCAGCGAGAGATGGGATTTCTTGGCCACATTGTTTCTGCAGAGGGAGTTTCTGTGGATCCGGCTAAGATTGAGGCTATCAGAGATTGGCCTAGACCTAGTAGTGCCACCGAGATCAGGAGTTTTCTGGGTTTGGCAGGATACTACAGGAGGTTCGTCAAGGGGTTTGCTACCATGGCGCAGCCGATGACGAAGTTGACCGGGAAGGATGTCCCTTTTATTTGGTCAGCTGAGTGTGAGGAGAGCTTTAGTCAGCTCAAGGAGATGTTGACTACTACACCAGTGTTGGCGTTACCCGAGCCAGGGAAGCCTTACATGGTGTATACAGATGCTTCAGGCATTGGTCTTGGTTGTGTGCTGATGCAGGAGGGCAGAGTGATAGCATATGCTTCGAGACAGTGGCAGGGCAGTGAGCGTAACCGTCCTACACATGACTTAGAGTTGGGAGCAGTGATCTTCGCGTTGAAGATTTGGAGGTCTTACTTGCTAGGTGAGACAGTACAGGTCTTCACGGATCACAAGAGTTTGCAGCATATCTTCACTCAGCCGATGATGAACGCGAGACAGACGCGCTGGGTTGAGTTCTTGGCGGATTATCAGGTGAGCATTAACTACCATCCGGGCAAGGCTAACCTAGTGGCGGACGCGTTGAGTAGACGGAGGTATGATTCCGCAGTTGAGCGAGATGTGGAGTCTGGCTAGTGGGTGGAGATCAGATCTACTTAGCAGGATCAGAGTTGCTCAGCAGAGTGATCAGAGTTTGCTAGATGCGACGAGAGTGACTGGTTCTGAGTATGAGGTCTCTGCGAATGGGACTATCTTGGTTCGTGGGCGAGTTTGTGTGCCTAAGGATGTGGAGTTGAGACATCAGATTTTGAGAGAGGCTCACGCGAGCAAGTTTTCCATTCATCCGGGAGCGACCAAGATGTACCATGACCTCAAGAGGTACTATCATTGGGTCGGGATGAAGAGGGATGTAGCAGACTGGGTTGCGAAGTGCAACACTTGTGCCTTGGTGAAGGCAGAGCATCAGGTTCCGGGTGGTCTTTTGCAGAGTTTACCCATTCCAGAGTGGAAGTGGGACAGGATTACGATGGATTTCGTGGTTGGACTACCTGTTTCGGCAACGGCGCCAAATTGATGATAGGATTTGTGTGTGGTGTATGAAATGAGGTGGAATGCAAACAGGGGTGAATAAAGATGATATGGTGCAATCACAATCAACAATTCCTCTTAACCATCATAGTCATTGAAGTATAAGAGGTTATCAATCCAAAATGGGAAACTTGTCACTCTTTGAGAATATGAAACAACCAAAGTCAAGCAAGCAGTTATAGATTTGAAGTAACACTAACAACCTAAAAAAATGAAAAGCAGTGCAATAAAAGTAAACAAAGCAGTGAAGTGTCAGCTCGACCAAGAGCTCGAGTCGAGTAGAGCAAAGTACCAGCTCGATCGAGTTTAGGGACGAGTTGAGACAAACAAAGCTAAAGGTGACGACTTTAACAAGATAAAGAGAGAATTAGGGTTCAAGACAGGGTTTTGCAATCAAAGGAATCTACACTTAATCAATCTAGCTCTTAAAACTCCTTGTATCAAGGCTTCTCTTGATATTGGGCTTCTCAATGCCTAGCCAACCCTTTCCCAAGGTGGAGGCTATCAACCAAGGAATGATCTCAGAAACAGGGGGTTAGCCAGTGAGAATCAAACCTTGGAGGCTATAGGATCATTGCCCAAACTAATCCATCCAACCCCTTAGACCTCTATTGTCTAGAGCAAGAGATATTGGAGCTCTTAGTGGATCTTTTCCAGCGAATGCCATCACTTTCGTGTGGGGAGTCGCCTAAGGACTTACAAGCCAGGGGTAGTGGTCATGTAGCCTTAAGATCTATCCAAAAGAGAGAGAATCTAGATTAAGACCATAAGCTAGAAGGATTAAGCATATGAAACCTCTAATCTATCCCATCTCAAACCCCAATGGGTAACTACTCACTACACATGAATGTAAACACAAGCAAATGCAATAAAAGAGACATCATAAGAAAGAGGAGATGAAATTAAACAACTTTTATTGAAATAAGCAAGTGCAAATACAAGAGAGATTATCCAGGATCTAAGATTCAAGAAGCAAGAGCTTCAAGAACACAAAGATGGGATTAGATCTCTAAAAAGTAAAAGTACAATAAATTAAAAGAAACTAAAACAAAAGTAATCTAAAGCTTGGTGGTTTTTTCGTGGCTTAGAGCCTTTAAATACAAAGAGGATTAGGTTTAGGGTCAAAGGAAAGTCAAGGGGGAAGCAACATTTTTCGGGTTTGACTTTGACTTCCAGCTCGATCGAGTTGAAGCTTGGCCGGTCGAGTAGACGGTCGAGCTGGTCTTCAAGATGGCTTCTCCCTTCTTCCTTTGCGTATCCAGTTGAGCTGCTTCCATGTGCCAAGTCCCTCCATGCTCCTTATGTCCCATATGCTCCAGAATGCTCCAAAAGACCTATTTCAAAGGACCAAACATGCATATGTATGCAAATGCAACCTAAAACTAACATGAATGCATAAGAAGAGAAAAGGAACAAGATATGATGCAAATGAAAGCTAAAACTATGCAAAAGATGCATAAAAGATGTGCTAAAACTATGTAAAATGCAAGTACATCACCGTGATCCCAGATTCACTTCAGAGTTTTGGAGGGCGTTTCAGGCAGAGATGGGCACTAAGGTGCATCTGAGTACAGCTTATCATCCGCAGACAGATGGTCAGTCAGAGAGGACTATTCAGACTTGGAGGATTTGCTGAGGATGTGTGTGTTGGATTGGGGTGGCCATTGGGCAGATCACCTGAGCTTAGTTGAGTTTGCATACAACAACAGCTTTCAGGCGAGTATTGGCATGGCTCCATTTCGAGGCTTTGTATGGGAGGCCATGTAGGACACCCCTATGCTGGACCCAAGTGGGGGAGCGCAGCATGTATGGAGCTACTTATGTTCAGGAGACGACAGAGAAGGTTCGTGTTGTGAGGCTGAACATGAAGGAGGCTCAGGATAGGCAGAAGAGTTATGCAGATAGACGCAGACGAGAGCTTGAGTTTCAGGTTGGAGATAGAGTTTATCTCAAGATGGCTATGTTGAGGGGTCCTAACAGATCCATAGCAGAGAACAAGCTGAGTCCGCGATTTATGGGTCCGTTTCCAGTAGTGGAGCGAGTTGGGCCATTGGCTTACAGGCTGGAGTTGCCTGAGATTATGAAAGCCTTTCACAAGGTTTTTCATGTGTCGATGCTGAGGAAGTGTCTTCATCCTACAGAGGAGTTAGTGGCTAGGATTCCAGAGGATCTTCAGCCAGATTTGACCGTGCCGGCAGTGCCTGTGAGGATTTTAGAGAGGAGGGAAAAGGTTCTGAGGAACAAGAGGATTCCCTTACTTAGGATTTTGTGGGATTGCAGTGGTTCTACAGAGGAGACTTGGGAGCCAGAGGCAAAGATGAAGTTGAAGTTCAGGAAGTGGTTCGACAAGCAGGTCGAGGAGTGAGCTTATTTCATCTTTGTAGCCTCAGTTGTTATTTTTGGCTTTGGTGTTATTGTATTTTCGTTTTCGTTGTAACGATATACATTTTGGAGTTTTAATGAGATGCAGTTTTTCCTCATTTTGCCTTGTGTTGTGAAATGGTATTCGGATGTTACACATGTTTGACCAGTTTTTGGTTGTGAGACGGTCTAATCTTATGGTTATAGACATTTTCCGGAATTTTTACTCTAAGGATTGCGATCCTGAATAACTCATCATGTTTTTGGAGACTTCGTTCTCTGGCAGACTCTCTGGGTGCAAGTAGGCCTCAGTTGAGTGTAGCTTATCTGGGTGCAAGTAGGCCTCAGTATAAGCAGTTTAGTTCATCTGGGTGCAAGTGGGCCTCAGTATGGACGTTTCGGGTTCGTCTGGGTGCAAGTGGGCCTCAGTGCGGACCGGTGTGGACTTGTCTGGGTGCAAGTGGGCCTCAGTACAAGTTGTTTTGGTGTGTTTGGATGATGAGTTAGGAGTGAAATTTTCTTGGAACGTGTTTATGACATAGATTGACGTTTGTCTCGGGGATCAAGTGAGGATCTCCGGTGTTGCGGCCTTGCGAGGTGGGTTTTGTGGTCTTTGTGACGTTTGTTGGGATTCGAGGTCGAATCCAGTTTAGTGGGGGAGAGTTGTAACATCCATAAACCAAAAATAAAAATTGATTTTGTCGGTTCAATTTAAGTGAATTGGTTTGGGTCGGTTTAGGGTGGAGAAAGCCCTAAAATCAAGTTTAAAGAGAAGCAGCCGTCTCTTTCAGTTTTTCGAGTTCAGATGCTGTAGAGGAGAAAAGTTGAGTTTTTGGAGAGTTTTCAATTTTACTGTTCATCGGTAACTGTTCATCGGGTATTGTTCATCGGGGACTGTTCATCGGTACTGTTCATCGGTTACTGTTCATCCGCGATTCGGCACTGTTCATCGTCTTCCTTTTTCCTTCAGTTTCAATCAATTGTCAAGGTGAGTGCATGACTGTGGGTCCGCGATTTGCTAGATTAGATTTGGTTTGTGGTTGTTCTTGATGAGTTTATGTGTTTAATTGTTATTTCATGGTATTTTGGTTATTTCTGTGATGAATTGTGTGTTTGTGTGGTTTAATCTGGTTTAGTTGAATTAATTGATTTAATTGGTTTATCTTGGTTTAAATTGATTTGATTCTGGTTAATTAGTGTAATTGAATTAAAATGTTTTAATTCAAATTGTTTGATTTATTTTCGAATTTAGTTAATTAATAGTTAATTTAAGAGAGAATTTCCACATATAACCCGAAATTTGTTTTTTTTCTATAACCATAACCCGAAACTTGAATGTATTGCAAAACTAACAAAGGTCACCCTCATGAACAAACAAAAAAAATTTGCCGCGATTACCAAATTAACCCGGAGCGTAGGTCTACGCTTGCTGTCTACGCTTGCTGTCTACATATAGACTTTTATAGTTAGTCTATGTTGTAATTCAATTTTATATTTTAAATTGGGAAAAACAAAAAAAACATTTTGATGAAACAATTTGCATACATAAATCATAAATAGTAATTTGCATCTTGGAAAATTATAATTGCATACAAATGAGTCAAATTAAACTAACATAGGCAAATTAGTTTGGAAAGCTGTAAAAACGTAAGAGGTCTACGGATGAGGTCTACCGTTTAATTAAATGAAACTTTTAATTTATAAAATAAATAGAAAATATTTAGATGAAAAATTTGTATTCATAAAGAAGACAAAGACAATTAGAATTCATATAAAATAAACATACATGTTAATAAGTGAATTTCTGTTTACAAAAACAAATTAGGTTAGAAACTTGTAAAACCGTGAGAGGTCTAGCAACGAGGTCTACAGGAAAATGAAATCTTAAAAATAATGTTTAAAACTGATAAAAAATAATTTGATAAAAAAAACTTGTATGCATAATTAATTCTTATACATTTGACATCTATAGAAAATAAATTATACGAAAAATTAATCAATCTATAAATGTCATGAGTAAATGTTTCAAATTGATAAGAGTTTGGATAGATAGTTTAGGGTTTAGTTGTCCAATTCTTAGGGTTTAGATAGTTTCAATTTGTATTTTTGTTTTTGGTTGTTTTTTTTTATCTATATTTAATTGTTTCGTTATCCAAACCATAAATATTGTAAATAGCAAACAAAATTTGATATTTGGTTCATGTTTTTTATAAAATTTGTGGTTTAGGGTTATGTAGACCTCACCTATAGACCGCGCAAACAAACAAATGCGGGAATTTCAAAATTTTAAAAGGAAACGAGCGGGAATTATGAGCGCGAACCAAAATTTCAAATTCACTTAGACCGCAGTACTAGACCGCAATCCCTCGGGTGTATAAATAGAGATGTAAACCCTAATTTGTAATTTTCTTGAAAGAAATTATTTGGTCCGCGTCACCGCCGGTCATCCTCCGCCGCTGTTCTAATCCGTCTTCTTTCTCGCTGTCGACAGTTTCAAGTGTTCCGGCGATCGTATTGGTTAGGTTTTCTTCTATTTCATTTTGTGGTTGAGATCTTGTCATTGAATAATTACTGTTTTTATAATAACTGATATATTCTCATCGTACACAGGAATGGGGCGCTTTAGCTGGTTAACTGAGGGTTCGAGTAGCTCTGACCAGCTGGCTACTCGAAGCTCTGCTAGGGTAGTCAGTAAAGACGACGAAGATGTGAGTTCTCATACCAGCCGAGATATAAGCTATGGAATACCGAGCAGATGCTACTGCGGTTTCTTAACTCCGCTGAAAATGATGGACCATACGGACGAGCATCCTGGGCGGATATTTTTTGGATGCAAGAATTATAAGGTAACGTTAAATGTAAATCATTTTTGACATCTTAAGTGGCTTTGTTTTACCAAAAAATTTGAAGAGATTTGTTTTTGTCATCAATGCAGCTAGGTTTCCCACATCTTATGAAATGGTGGGACGAGGCTATGATGGAGGAATTTCTACAACTCAAATGGGCCTTCGACAACCCTCGTTTTGGCTTTCCCCAACCTGAAACTGAAGAACGCAAAACCTTGCTTCTGACTGAGGCAGAGTTAACCGATTTGAAGAACCAAGTTCTTAAGATGAAGCGTTTAAGAAGACTAACGTAATTGCCGTGCTTGTCTGTTTTATTAGCTACTTTGTGTTTGATTGATGAATGTAGATATTTGTGTTCAAACACTTAATTTGGTTTTGCGTATTGCATATCACTGTATTCCTAATCACAGACCTCTAACGTAGACCTCGAAATAGACCTTAGACGTAGACCTCAAAATTACACACTGGGATTGAGACCTCTAACTTAGATCTGAGATAATGTTGACACGAATCAGAGACATCTAACGTAGACCACAAACGTAGACCTGCAACTATAAATTACGGTTGAAAAGAGGAAACCGTAATTTAACCGTCAACATTAAGAAATAAGATAAGATAAACCTAATCGAATTGAAAAATTAGTCGAGTATAGTTTATCACATAAGATAAACCGGTTCAGTTAAATCGAGCCAAAGAAAACCAAGTTAAACCATTTAACCGACATATATATATATGAAAAACCGCTGTGGTAAGCCTCATTCGTAAACCTAATATGTGTCTGACCTTTCGCTCTCCGCTAGAGGCGATTTCGTTGTCTCCCCTGATTACACAACCGCTGTATCCCCCGCTTACACAACCGCTGTATCCGCCGATTACACAACCCGCTGTCTCCGCCAATTACACAACCCGCTGTCTCCACCGGTAAGTTCTTCTACTTGAAATCGAAATTCTAACTCCTTTAACTCTATCTCCCACTGAAATTTCTTTGGCGTTTGCATGTCGTGGTTTAATCCCTAATCCTTAAACCCTACTCCATAGCCGTCAGACATAGCCCTCCCACTTGGTTGGACTTAATAATTTATAATCGTTTTGTAGGATGTCAAAGCCGACATTCCCAGGAGATTCTACACCAAAGGAGGCGATCCGGACGCAGGGAAAAGCATTTCCAGGTGTAGCAAGAACACCAAGCTCTTTGATAGTCTCCGAAAGCTCCTCACCGACGACGAATGGAATGAAATCAGTGACTCCAGGATTGGTATCTTCCTAAAGTTCCGTGACCTTCAATTCGAGTGGGCTTCACGGATTGCGCATGCCATGCTCTGTTTCCAGGTTGTATGCAAGAAGAAGTATGAGATATGGAGCGCTGTGGGGGCAAATCCGATAAGATTTTCATTGCACGAGTTCTCAGCCATCACCGGCCTCAACTGCGAGTATGTTGAGAACCTAGAGACACCTGATGCTCCAGCAACGGATGCCGTGTGCGAGTTCTGGGAGAGGTTGGGTGTCAACGTCGAGGTAGGGCCTAGCATTGACCAGCTGGCTGAAGCTTGTGAGTGGGCAGGCGAGTGGCCAAGGGAGGATAAGCTTAGATTGGGCTACCTAGCCATATACGCAGGCTTCATTCAGGCCCGTAGATCCGCTGCCGAGACACCTGTCAAGCTAGCTAGGCTTGTGTTGGATTTGGAGAAGTTTGAGGAATACCCGTGGGGCCGAGTTTGTTTCTTGCAGCTCATCAAGTCCATTAAAGGAGTGGATTTGGAGAAGTCGGGTTATGTGCTGGAGGGTTTCATCGAGGTTCTCCAAATTTGGGCTTTTGAGAGCATGCCGAATTTTGCAGAGAAATACGGTGCTCCTCTGCCATCTAAACCATCACCACCGCTCCTTGCGTACAAGGGTATTCAAGGCAAAAGGTACATCGTGGAGGCAATGCTGAAGCAGGTAAACATAAATCTGAGAATCGAGTAATTGCAGGCAAGTAGTTAGTAGATAGACCTGGACTCATTTTGTTTTGTTTTTGCAGGTCGTTTTTAAAAACTGTGAGTTGTCGATAGGGAAGAAGTTTATCCACGCTGGGATGATGATGTAGAAGATTTGTACGTCGACAACATCATCAAGGCAATCTACGGGGAGTTAGGTGGTCGGTGGAGGTGGAAGCCAAGACTGGGACGAGGAAGGTGTCTTGGTCTCCAATCACCCGCGAGTGGACGTGAAGCCTCCAATAAAAGTGGAGGCTAGTTTCACAGATTCGAAGAAGAGACCTCGTCCTACTCCTCCATCAAACTATGATGATATCGAGGAGACGTTGCAGAGGTTGATTTCTGACTGCACCCGGACCTTGTCTGCTGATCTGAAGGCAGGGTTCCAGAAGTATGACCGGCAACTAGCTGCACTTACCTCGACAGTTGCTGGTATGGAGCGTAGTGTGAAGCAGCTGATGGATGTAAGGCTTCAGGAGCAGCGTAGATCCGACGATCCCTCTCCCAAAAAAGATGAAACCGGCGAAGAAGATGAGACCGGCGCCAAAGAAGATGTGACCGGCGCCAAAGAAGCTAAAACTGCTCAACCGGTTAGTACTGATCCCTCTCCCAAATCTCTCAACTCTTCTAAAGTGCAAGATAAGCGTAAAGTGCAAGTTAAGCCTGTCCAGATAGGGTCCTTCGACCTAGAAAATTGAAGACCAAGTAGAGCCCAATCCGTTGTTTTTTTCAATCTTAAACATAAACTTTGTCACGTTTTTCTTTCCTTGCAAATCATGTGTGTAATTTTAATGAACCTGTTTACTTGACTTACAATAAATGTTCCGAGAGTGTTTGTGCCTATTTGTTGTGGTCTGAATTGTTTTTCAAACTCAAATTGTCCTCAAATGCAGAACCAAAACGCCGGTCCATCCTCAGTGATAACCGTGACGACAGCAGCATTGCATATGTTAAGACCTATGTGCCAAGCAAAGAAGAATGCCTAGCAGACATCAGGAAGAATCAGAAGTTCAAGGTTTAACGCAGAGGGAAAGGAAACTGGCCCCATCTCAAAGTCTCCGTTCGTGGGAAACGTTACGGTTAAGGATCTCATACGTAACAAGAAGCAGCGCTTAGAGGTCTACAATCCGTATATGCCCGAAGACAAGAATGTTCGGAAGGAACTAACGGCGTTCCTGAAGTCTACAGCGTAAGTAACCCTCGGAAATATTTCGTATAATTCCGATTATTGTGATTAGTATACTAATTACACACTTTTGCTTTAGTGGGTATCCAAAGCTTGACAAGGATAAGTTTCCCGTGTGGTATTGGTGGTGGGAACTCATTACGCAGCCGCAATGGCTATCGGACTCGGTAAGCATTAGTACACCATTTAGAGAGGTCTATGTTTAGACCTCGATCGTAGACCTCTGTCATAATTCTCTTTTGTAGACCGCATATTGAGGTTTAGTGTAATTGTAATCTAATATTCAATCTTTTTCTTTTCATCAGCACATGGACGCGGTCATCAATCTTATGCGGCTCAGAATGAAAGAACAACCGCACAGCTTTAGAAGTGACCGGCTTGTCTCATCGATAGTGGTCTTAGTCTGTTTTGGACGGCAAAGTATGACGATTTCAAGAAGTCTGAGCCTAATGTCTTTGGACTTGGGAAGTACCTCCCACCTGACTCACTTGACTACTTCCAAGGCACGAAACCAGAATTCTGCCAGACGAATAAACGATGGTGCAGGGACATTGACGAATATATCTCCGTTTAACATTGGGAAGAACCACTGGGTTGCTCTATTCATCTCCTTACCGAAGAGGCACATCACGATCTGGGATAGTTATCCCTGCCGTATGGACGATGAAGAACTGGACGGAGGTGGAACCCGTGGCTGTGATGATGGCGTACATGTTACGCGAGATGGCACTAGTGGAAGAACGTGACAACTATCCGTTCGATAAATTTACTCACGAACGTATTGCTGGTGTGCCGGAGCAAAAGGGTCCCGGGGATTGCGGTGTCTACTGTCTGAAATACATCGAGTGTCACGCAACTGGAAACGCTTTTTCAGCCTCTTCACTGTGCAACAAGAACATCAAGGCAATTCGGAGTAGGTATGCTTGTGACATTTTCAAGGAGACCGATTGCAAGGGACCGAGGATCCGTGACTGGGACGGTCTTGATCCTTTCGACGGGAGATGCTGATCTAACTTTAGGAACGGCTTCAGTGGGTTAATTTTATTGTGCCCCTCTACTAACGGTGAAAGGGAGGGTTTATATTTTTTTTGGCCCCTCTTGACAACATTGATCTCACCTTTTGTATAACTATTTTGCGTAACTATTTCGGATGTATCTATTCGGACTCGCAGTAAGCAATGAAATGAAATCCGTCTTTAGTATTACGAGCCCGAGAACAAGGAAATCATCACTTAGTATTAAACAATAATAATGAAAATAGTACGAAAGCAATATTAGACCGCCAGTGAACATCTCGTAGACCTCCACGAATGTATAAGTAGATCGCGAGATAACGTCGTAGACCTCGTAAACCTCCAGTGAAGTTCCGTTAAAGCCTCGTAGACCTCCAGAAGTTCCGTGAACGCCTCGTAGACCTCCGAAGACCTCTCGTAGACCGCCGAGATTATTTCTCAGCAGGCTTGGACACCTAGTGAAGAGCAAACAAATTACAGAGGTTGTGTAATGAAAACTAATGGAATGCGGGACGCACGAAGCTTACACAATACGGGCGCGTATGTCCTGGTTGCTTGCATTTGGAGCAGCTGTAAACTTTGGGCTTCTTCCTTCGACTCTTGCCTTTCTTCCTTAGACTTCCTAGAAATTTCCAGCCACGACTGCCATCTTGATTTCTTCTTACGACCAGGCCCATCCTTCGGTTTTGGAGGTCGGCACCGCTCGCTCTTCTTCTTGTGGTTGTCAATTTCCTCCTCAGGATATATAGGATGGGCGTAGGTCGCATACAAGCATTCCTGCGAGTATGTGTCACATGTATGGTGTGAGACGTGCACACCAGCTGAGGCAAGCGCTGCAAGGACATGTGTACAGGGCATTTTCTCGACTTGGAACACTCCACACTCACATTTACCCTGTTCTAGATCAACTACGAAGTGCGAACGTCCAGAAGCAACATGGAAACTAGTTGCATCTATCCGCTGAACATCCATTGACTGAGCGTAATGTTCACGGATGGCCAGTATATACTCAACTCCCTTGCTGTATGGTGTCTGCAGACTTAAAGCATCTTCACGCCTTTTGTAGAACCACCGCCCTAACATCTCTCTAATAAACTGGAGTAGAGAGGGTATGGGAAAACCCTTTGCCTTTTTAATAGCCGAGTTGATAGATTCAGCAATGTTGCTCGTCTTGATGTTGTACCTATCACCGGGAAAATGTACTCTAGACCAAAGCTTAGGGTCGGCCAACTCCATGTATGCTGCGAGGTCTGGGTGCGCAGCTCTTAGTGAGTCCATGCACCGATTATATTCAGCTAGAGTGTGGGCATAAGCAGCTCCTTTAACCAGATACATAAGCTCCTTACCACCATATGTCTTGATAATATTTTGCTGAAGATGGTAGTAGCATATTCCTCTAGTGACCCATGGAAGCACATTCACACAAGCATTTTCAATGGACAATGCTCTGTCTGAAACAATGACCATCGGATGTGGTGAGAAACAAGTCTGTAATTTATCAAAAAACCATCCCCAAGACTCATTAGTCTCCGCATCAACAACACCATATGCTAGAGGAAATACTTGAAAGTTTGCATCTTGTCCACATGCCACGAGTAATGTGCCTCCGTATTTCCCAGTAAGGTGTGTTCCATCAACCACAATAACCCTCTTCAAGTACTGAAATCCCGCTGTTGAAGCCGCTAACGCCACAAAACAGTACTTGAAGCGATCTTCTTCATCACAGAGCAGGTGTGTTATAGTGCCAGGGTTTGCTTGCTTCAGTCTTCTAAGGTAGGAAGGAAGGTTAGCATATCCATCTTCTGGAGTTCCCCTGACAAATACTTGAGCGAATTTGAGAGCCCGGTATGACGTTGTATAGGTAAGATTCAGCCAAACATGATCCTCATCGAATCTGCAATTTGTCGAGGGACAATTCCATCTATGAGTCCAGTCCGCTCCACAAACAATTGTCCAATATATCTTGGAGTAGCTCGTCTACGGTGAGCTACACGGTCCATAATTGAACAAGTGTGACCCTTTACGTACTTGGTAACCCAGAAGCAATCCGGTTCATTCTTCACAGCTGCTCTCAACTTCCATGCACATCCATTGACAACACATTTTGCCACAAACAAATCCGTAGTGGACTTGTAGACTTTAAATGCGAATCTTGCCATCACAGCCGTCAGTCGCAACTCAGAAAGAAGGGCTTCTTTAGAGGCATAGCTGTGATTTACCAGAATAGTGTCACACCAAGTGCCTGTGAACCCTCCATTTCCACCATTCCAAACACCTCTACGGAGCCTTTCACGGAAAGACAAACTCTCTTCACCCTCTTCCTCATCTTTCACCTTGCCATACTTACTATAATCTGCATCGATATCGTCGGGGTTGTCGACATCATCAGCACTATCATTGTCATGAGTATCATCAGATTCATCTTCTGAATTTACATCCCATGCTTTGTCATTCCAGTTTACATCATCAGACTCGTTATCATCCCAGCCTTCATCACCGAATTCTTCTTCCACGTGTTCTTTATCCACCTCTTCAGACTTTTCTTCTTGGACACACTCATGTATTGGTTCGTTGTAGTTCCTTCCCATACCAACGCGGGTCGAGACGCAAAGACGGACCACATGCTCCTTACATAACTCCACCAAGCTCCCAACTTGTCTGTCGTTCGTCACATACATAGGAGGTGAATCCGTTGGCAATTTCTCCATCATAGCAGCTGGTAATGGATATGACAACTCCAGCAGCTCGCCATTAACTTGCAACATGTAGTCGTTCACAACCATTTCAACCAGCTCTTCATGTTTACAATCATCCTGCAGGTAGAACATTCTACCTCCTCTCGTTTTATCAACCTCAAAATACCATTTTCTGTCTCTGATAGTCCACGCTCCATACACGGATGCCAAACAAACCATTGATCTGCATGAAAACCAAAGGGAAAACACATTAATATATATTGATGGATGCCTGTAGACGGAAACGTTAGACCTCCACGACGGCTGCGGTCTACAGAGTTTAACCAAGTTACCAAATTTAACCAAAAATCTAATACAACCTTCATTACATAACATTAGCATGCAAAACTCTCATAGGGACAAGTTATTAGGCTAACAGAAGTATTTATGAAAAAAAATTAACAAAAACAATTATAAATTTCGCAGAAAATCGATTTTAAAAAACGGAAAAAATGTAGACCTCCAACCAGATCTAGACGTAAACCTACTAAAGAGGTCTAAAAAAGGTTAGTTTTGCAATTGACCAAGGGAAGACTTTTTTGAGATCTACAAATGCGGTCTACAAAAAAAGAGGTTAGTTTTGCAATTCATCCAAAAAATTTGGGTAGACCTCACGAACAAAATAGACCTCAACCTGTAGTCTAGCAAAATTATACGGTCTACTGGGGAGGTCTACGAAATCTGTAGACCTCAGACAGGTTACTTTTGCAATTGTTTGAAATTTTTTTCCACCTGTAGACCACTATCGTAGACCTCCTATTATTTTGCGTTGACCAACTTTTTAAGGTAGACCTAAGACTGAGATCTAAAACCTATGTAGACCTCTGACGTAGACGTCAGCTTAAAATTTGTTGTTATAGACCACATTAAGAGGTCTAAGGTAAAAACCAGAATTTCAGTCAATTGCAAAACTAACCTCTTTGACCAATAGACCTCATCTGTAGACCTAAAAAAAAAAGCCCTCCCTTGGTCAATTGCAAAACTAACCTGTTTTCAAAATAGACCTCTGCTTGAGGTTTACGATATTTTTTTTGTTTTCAAAGGGATTATTTAGAACTCTCTACGCGGTCTAACTCCACAGATTTGTCTTAGTCAATTGCAAAACTAACCTATGCGTTGACCTATAGACCTAACCCTGAGATCTACGATATCGACTCAGATCTGAAAAAACGAAAATGGAGTAAACCACAACCTGGCCGTCGTCTTTAGGGCCGCCGAGGGATGAAACTTTGTCTTTAAGCCTTCACAACCGTTCGGCGGTGGTGAGGAAAGCCACAAACCCGATTTTGAGAAAATCAAGAACTTGAAATATGAAAAAGTAGAATTAGAGAGTTTTTGGGATGAAAATGTGGAGAAAATGATAGTGTTAGAGTGTATGGGATGTGCAATTATGTTTGGAGTATCACAATTACTAGTATCAAGCATTAAAAGCTTGGAGTTAGTTGAAAATGGTGGTTGAGTTCATTGATGAGAGTGGCAGTTTCGTGAATAAGTGTAGAGGATGAGGTTCTGTTGGTCTTCTGGTCGAACGTAGACCTCAGCCGTAGACCACCGGCCAAAAAAGTAATGGCATTTTCGTTATTATCTGGACAAAACCAGGGTAAAGCTAAAATGAAAAAAACAGCAGGTTACTTTTGCCATTGACTTCAAATTGTGGGTTAGAAGTGCAAGAACCTCTTAATTTAATTAATTAATTGATTTAAAATATATATTTTAATTATTTTAAAATATGGAAAATTATTATTTAATTATAAGAATTATATAAAAGTTGAGAATAGAGTTATAATTATTAATAATTATTTAATAATTGGAAAATGATATTTAATAATTATTGGAGTTTATAAATATGATTAAATATCTAGTAAATTGCGTAAATGGCTCGTAGGCAGAGTGATTGCCTCACTAAGTATTTATTAAATACTTATGCAACTCCATTCCAATGTGTTGCAGGTAAAATATTTGCTAGACTTGTCTAATTATTATTTGCTTCCGCTGAACTGATTTATTTGTTATTGACATTTATTTATTTAATTTATTTTAAAGATCTTCGCTAGAATTGATTAGTATTTATTTATACAAAAAAAAAGTGTTGGTTGTTTCATGTTCTCATTGCTCTCATGCTCACTCCCTTCTATCTCTTGATTAACCTCTTCCCCTTCTTCATTTGAGGATTCACCCCTTTCTCCCCTTCCATGGTTCATTCCAATCTCGAATTCTCCCAATTCACTCTCACTGCTGATTGGGTCATTCCTCCTCTTGGTTCTCCTCTCTTCCCTCAACCTCTCAATCTCTTCCTCATCTTCCTTGGTTAGTGTGTTAAGCATTCTCCTTGCTTCTCTCGTTATCTCCTCCTTTGTGAACGCTGCCTTGCTTCTTTCACCTCTCAGCATCTTAAACTTGTTGATTCTTAAAGTTGAGTCCCTGAAATTTATCAAAAACTCAAGGAATTAGAGTTGGGATTACTGGTTCGGTCAGCTCGACACTCAGCTCGATCGAGTCAAAAAACTCAAGTGACAAACTCGATTGAGCTAAGTGAATACAGAGTAAGACCGAACCTACATCAAACAATAAGAGCTGGAAAGGATGCTAAACAATCAAATCAAACCAAGGACATCAAGAACTTGAAACAATAAGCAATTCTAGTGAAAACCAAAGCATCTTAACCAATACCAAACTCAAATTCAAAGGATTCAAGGCATGCAACAAGTTTATTGGTAAAACAGAGGTGAGGTGAGGTAAATCCGCAAAACTATATAGAAGGAGAAGGATATGAAGGCAAAAACAATCCCACAAGGGGCACATGCAGCAAAAATCAAAGCGGAAACAAGCAATGGAGAGGAATCAAGATGAAGGATTCAAGGGTTTTAGGGTTCATACCTTGCTTGAATGATGATTGAACTACAGTAGCTAGAACCAAAGCAAACCAAGATATTGAACAAAAGGAATCGCAAAACTTAAGAGAGAAAGAGGGAATTTCGATTTTTTTTCTTGTGGTGATGAGAGAGATGGATGATTTTCATAAAATTATAATGTGGGAGAGATGGAGAAGGGGGTTCGATCGAGTTATGGGGAAAAGGGAGTGTTTGAGATGTGTGGTTGAGATTAAAAGGTGATTTAAAGAGGGGACAAAAGGCAAGGGGTTTTCTCATCGATTTCAGGATGTGGGGGACCAAAATTAACTTGTGGGATCCACTCCCTTGACCAAGGAAACGGTTGGAAAAATTTGAATTTTGAAAACTTACCTTGGTCGAGTTGTGGAACTCGATCGAGTTGCCTTTGTTTTAAGCTTGATCGAGCTGTTGGTCGAGCTGGCTCCTTTATCACCTAAACTTAACTTATTGAAAGGTTAAAGACACAAAACTAAATAGAGATTGCAATAAAGAGTATGTACAAGGATATTCATGGGATTTCCTCCCAAATGAGCTTTTTTAAGGTCCCATAGCTTGACCTTTACCTCTTTAGGCATTGGTTGAGCTAGTCCCATGATGATAGGATTTGTGTGTGTGTGTGAAAGATATGAAATGAAATGTGGTGGAATGCAACAGTGCAAGTGCAATCATATTACACAATCATATTAATAGATACCGCAAGTGCACGGATCGTTGGTAGTATGGGTTATCGAACACAAGGACCAGATAAGTTACACTATGAGTTTATGAGATTCAAATCAAGCTAGGACTCAAGTATGGAGGTTTGTTGTTGTCACAGATTCAAAGCAAAGCAAAGTAAATAAGGTGAAAGCAATTGAAGAAAGCATTGGGCATAGAGAATTCTCAAGGTTTCATAGATTGGATCAAGCAAATAGATAGGAAAATCGATAGTTTTGTTCTAGAACTCGAATCAATAAGTATAATTGACCTACTCCCGCAGTGCCAATTACTATGTCTAACAACCTAAATCACACAACTTCCGCAGGTAATCAAGAGATTAAACATGTAAGAACAGTCCAAATTCGATAGCTCTACTTCCGTAGGTCTAGTTCGCAAAGCCTTGCAATTCTACTTCCGTAGGTTACTATGCCTTGCTCATCTAAGTTGATTCAAGAGATTTATCAAGCGGTCAGAAAGTAAATCTACCTAAGAGCATTAGCTTAGACGGTCAATCAAGCTACAAGCAAGAAACACAAACTTAGATGAAGAACTTTAATGATAAAACCCTAATCTAGCAACCTAACAATCAATCCATGAAAACCCTTTGAAAACTCTTAAACCAAGAAGGAGATTACTCAAACATAGTAACAGAGATCAAGCATAGAGATGAAGAAGAATTCATAATAAAACTTGATAGAAAGTAAAAGGGTTTAGAAATCTCCTCTATAGTGTTACAAAGGTGAGATCTTCTCCCATGAAGCTCTAAAACGAAATCAATGTAAACTCTCTAAAACTAATGCGGCTCTGCCTTCTAATGAGGCTAAAAAAGAGTATATAGTGCCCTAGGTCTTCCCAAGTCGGTTTAGGTTAAATGGGCTGAGAATTGTCGAAACTGCATAAGTGGGCTTCTTGTTCGCGGACATCGGGTCGACCGTGCAAGGGATGTGGTCGGTCGTCGGGGTCGGCCGTGGTCTTGGTAGTGAGGTGATGATCTGGACCGATCATGGTCCGTTGCCTTCCTGGTCGACCGGTGCGTTCGGCCGGATGCTTTGATCGCATGTTGAGGAATGGGTCGAGCGCGGTTCATTGCTTCCCGGGTCGCACGGTCTGGTCGGCTGTGAGATGCTGGTTATATGTTTTTAAGTGGGTCGAGCAAGGTCCATTAAGTCTCTGTACAGCCGCCTTGGTCGGTCAGTGAAGGCCGAGGGAAGCCAATTCCCTTCCTGTCCGGCCGAGTGCGTTCGGCCGGCTGTGGACCAGTCTTCAGTACAAACGTGATATCTCCTAAACGGCTACTCCACATTGCATAATTCCAACAACATTAGAACACTAAATCATCTGGCTATCTTGGTGTTGAGTTTCATTGAAATCCACTGAGTGTAAGGGTCCAATCCGCTGCTGCTCGTCTGACATCCTGATGCAGTCCGATAAAGCACCTCGGTATATGTCTCAAGGAAATAGAGATATCTCCCAATATACTCGGTCAAATTGATTGATTCCAGTTGTATTGCAAAGCTAACTCATGTATTCATCGCTTCAAACTGGATTTGATGAATTATATTGAGTAGAATGTTTTTAAGGCCCTTCTAAATTTGATGCTACATCCTGGAGCGGTCTTGAAGTCCAAATCCTGTGTTTTGCTCCAAAATGCATCTTTTGACCTGTTTAGACTTTAAGTACTATAAATCCATAAAAACTACCTTTTTAGATCAGAAAGCCATTAAAAACCTTATGAAAAGCTAGTAAAACCATATAAAAAGCATGTAAAATAGAGGTATATCACAGCTCGACCAAGGACTCGAGTCGAGTGGGAACAGAGTAACCGAGCTCGATCGAGTTTAGGGTCGAGTTGAAGTAAAAAGCAATAAAGGCAGCGACTTTAACAAGCTAAAGCGAACAATTAGGGTCTAAGACAGGGTTTTACAATCAGAGGAAGGCTATACTTAATCAATCTTGCTCTCAAACAACTTGTATCAAGGTATCTCTTGATATTGAGCTTCTCAATGCCTAGCTAACCCTTTCCCAAGGTGAAAGCTATCAACCAAGACTTGATCTCAGAAACAGGGGGTTAGCCAGTGAGAATCAAGCCTTGGAGGCCATAGGATCATTGCTCAAACTAATCCATCCAACCCCTATGAACTCCATTTCGAGAGCAAGAGTTATTGGAGCTCTTAGTGGACCTTTTCCAACGATTTCCATCACTTCCATGTGGAGAATCGCCTATGGACATACAAGCCAGGGGTAGTGGTCATGTAGCCTTAAGGTTTGTCCAAAAGAGAGAGATTTCTAGATTAAGAACATAAGCAAGAAGGATTAAGCATAAATCCCCTAATCTATCCCATCTTTGACCCTAAGGGAAACTACTCACTACACATGAATGTAAACACAAGCAAATGCAATGAAAGAGACATCATATGAAAGAGGAGATGAAGATAAACAACTTTTATTGAAATAAGCAAGTGCAAATACAAAAGATATCCAGGATCTAGGATTCAAGAAGCAAGAGCTTCAAGAACACAAAGATGGGATTAGAGTTCAAAAAGTAAAAGACAATAAATTAAAAGAAAGCTAAAACAAAATAATCTAAAGCTTGGTGGTTTTTTCGTGGCTTTTAGCCTTTAAATACAAGAGGATTTAGGTTTAGGGTCAAAGGAAGTCAAGGGGGAAGCAACATTTTTCGGGTTTGACTTTGACTTCTCAGCTCGATCGAGTTGAAGCTTGGCCGGTCGAGTTGAGGAACTCGACCGGTGGTCGAGTAGGTGGTCGAGCTGGTCTTCAAGATGGCTTCCTCCTTCTTCCTTTGCGTGTCCAGTTGAGCTGCGTCCATGCACCAAGTCCTCCTATCCCAGAATGCTCCAAAAGACCTATTTCAAAGGACCAAACATGCATATGTATGCAAATGCAACCTAAAACTACTATGAATGCATAAGAAGAGAAAAGGAACAAGATATGATGCTAATGGATGCTAAAACTATGCAAAAGATGCATAAAAGATGTACTAAAACTATGCAAAAGCAAGAAGGATTAAGCATATGAAACCTCTAATCTATCCCATCTCAAACCCTAATGGGTAACTACTCACTACACATGAATGTAAACACAAGCAAATGCAATAAAAGAGACATCATAAGAAAGAGGAGATGAAATAAACAACTTTTATTGAAATAAGCAAGTGCAAATACAAAAGAGATATCCAGGATCTAGGATTCAAGAAGCAAGAGCTTCAAGAACACAAAGATGGATTAGTTGCTAAAAAGTAAAAGACAATAAATTAAAAGAAACTAAAACAAAATAATCTAAAGCTTGCAAGAGGATTAGGTTTAGGGTCAAAGGAAGTCAAGGGGGAAGCAACATTTTTCGGGTTTGACTTTGACTTCTCAGCTCGATCGAGTTGAAGCTTGGCCGGTCGAGTTGAGGAACTCGACCGGTTGGTCGAGTAGGGGTCGAGCTGGTCTTCAAGATGGCTTCTCCCTTCTTCCTTTGCGTATCCAGTTGAGCTGCGTCCATGCCAAGTCCCTCCATGCTCCTTGTCCCATATGCTCCAGAATGCTCCAAAAGACCTATTTCAAAGGACCAAACATGCATATGTATGCAAATGCAACCTAAAACTACATGAATGCATAAGAAGAGAAAAGGAACAAGATATGATGCTAAATGGATGCTAAAACTATGCAAAAGATGCATAAAAGATGTGCTAAAACTATGTAAAATGCAAGTACATCAACACCCCCAAACTTGAACTTTGCTTGCCCTCAAGCAAACAAATAGAACAAGAAAGAGATGAGGTTTGAAAACAAGCTGATTCAACACTTAAAAACATGTCCTCAAAAGCGATTTGCTAAATGTCCAACTTAGAGATTCTAGAATGCAACAAGGTGAGAGATATTCATTAAGATTTAACCATGCTTATCAACATCAATCCCACTTCACAGTCACTCAAACAATGCATTCAAATCAGCAAATCCCTTTAACATTCATTAAGCAAAAACAGTGAACCAAAAACATGCAAGATCAATCAACTCATTTGGTTTCAAGGGTTTATGGGTTAAGAGACAAAGAGGGTCTCTTTTGTATGGTGGTTTAGTAACAGGGATCTCTCAAGAAAGTGGCTTTGCTTTGGCAGAAGGCTAAGTGTTAGAACCAAAGATGATGCAAGAACAGCAGCTCGAGCCGCCTAATCCTAACTCGATCGAGTTCAACACTTAGAGCTTTTTAGAACAAAATCCTAACTACCCTTTTTGGCATTTCGCCTTTGAAACTGAGGAGCTTTGCTCACTTTTCTTTTAAGAACTTCCTAGGGAGAGGCTTCTTGAGGTAACATCTAGCGGTTTGGGATTTTCTAAACACTTAGGGAACTTTTCTTCCTTTTTTTGACACTTGAGGCTTTGCCTTCTTTTCATTCTACTTAGAACCCTTTTTACTTTCCTTTTTTAACTTCCCAAACCTTTACTAGACCCTTTTTAACACTGCCAACTCCCTGGACTTAACTAAACTCTTTTTCCTTTGGGTTTTTCCCAACTTTTACCACTTTTCTGGTTTTTACACCCAACTCGATCGAGCTCGAGTTGGCACCCCCAAACTTAGCCTGAAAACAATCCCAAGAGAACTAGACAACTAGAACTACTGCCCCTGCCGGTTTAAACACAACACCTTATGCTAAGCAAAGCCAAGAAAGGTTCTCACATTCGCACAAGAGATAATATGGGGTTTGAAATGAAAAAGGCTTAGGTTTAAGGTGTGGTAACTGTCTCAAAGATGGAGATCAGCTATCTGGACAAGCAAAGGGATATGAAAATGGTAAAGAATGTCCAGATATGTATGTGGTAGCCATGAGTTGAAATCAAATGCAAGCATTGGTAATTAAAGATCAAGTTATGGTTCAAATAGATAGGGAAATGCATCAAATCACAGCAATGGTTGAATGAGATGTGCATGCAGTGATATGATCAAGATAAACATGGTTCTTGCTGCTCAATCAATCTCACCCTAATGCACAAAAGAATCTAAAAACAGGGCACTCAAGAAATCGCAAAGATGGACAAGTTTTCAAAGTCAAATCAACAATGCAAGTGAAAATGCAATCCTAAACAAGTCTAACAAATATGAATGCAAAAAGATGAAAATATTTTTGGATTTTTTGAAAATTTTATGATTTTTTTGGTTTTTCTATGCAAAAGATGATGAAAAACTAAGAACAAAGAAAACAAAGGAGTTCCTCTACACAGTAGCTCTTGCCTTCCCCAACTACAATGGAGACCAACCAGCTGGTGATGGACTCCTATTCTTCAAGATAGGCGATGCCAAAGGACGCATCTCCATCTCAGCTCTATGCCAACTCTTTGGACTTCCCAATGAGACAGCACATGACTTCAAGGAGAACTCAAAGAGGAAACAAGCTGTCTTTGCTGATTGGACACACTTTGCCAATGAACCATTCTTGCCTTCAAGATCAAAGGTGTCTAGAATCACTCATCCAGCCATTCGCTATGTGCACCGCCTCATCTCCACCACTTTCCAATGCAAACAAGAAGCCAACAAGGTCACAACCGATGAGTTCTACATCCTCACCACGCATTTCATCAAGAATAACATCCTAAAACCATGAAAACAAGTTTAAATCATCTTTGAACCCTCCCCCAAACTTAAATCACACAGTCCCTTGTGTGAGAGAAATTTAGTGGAAGATTCAAGAGGCAAAACCAAGAAAAATAAAAACAAATGCAAGAAAATATGAAATGGTATGTACAATGGTGGTGTTTGATACCTCAGTGCCCCCAAAGAATTGGGAGTCAAGGTCGTGGTCAGGAGAGGGCAGACGGCCATCAGGAGCGCTCCACTCGACCGGGTTCACCTCTTCATCGTTGAAGTGTGTGTGGCTCCCTTGGCCTTGGTGGAGCTGTGCTCGCTCGAAGCGGTTGTAGGGAGTCCAGTGGCTCTGAGAGAAGTCCGGGTAGGGCGTTGGATCGTACTCGAATCCAGGGTTCTCAAACAGGCCGACTCGACCCTCAGCTCGGTCGAGTTCACTGATCGAGTTGGAGCGTGACCTTGGAACTCTTCCTCCGCCTCTGCGTGTTGTCTCCTCCTTCCCTTGGTCTCAAATGAAGAGGCTCTGTGAGGCTCTTGGGCAGGGAGCCTCCTTGGGGTGGTGAGGAGTGATCTACTCCTAGGGAAAGTAGGAGCCATGGGTCTTCTTCTTCTTGCTTGAAGAACCAGAGACCTTCTTCTCCAAACTTTTGATCTTGCTCACCATCTTGTCCATGGACTTTTGCATTTTTCCATGGCTTTCCCTTGCCACTTGTTGAACCTTTGGAGAAGTCCAATCCTCTTGTGAGCAGCCACAACAGAGGGGTTCATCCTTGGAGCCTCATACTCCTCAAAGTAATAGCACTCAGGCTCACCCAAATCTTCATTCACTGAGCGTGGTCCTCAACTCGATCCTCAGCTCGATCGAGTTCAGGCTCCTCTTCTCGCAAATCCTCTTCATGCCCAACTAATGTGTGAAGTGGGGGGCTGAAGTCAATGTTGTTACCTCCTACAACTGTGGTGAGCTCAGGGTTGGGCAAAGAAGCTTGGAAGGGCCAGCCAATGGATGTGTGAATTTGAATTGGAACCTCCCATCCAACTCCTTGTGTTCAATGAGGAGGTTGGTCTTGCAAAACTTAATATCCATCCATCCTGCTGGAGTAGACCTTCTCTTGTCCAAATGGACTCCAGCTGCACAGAGGATTGGCGTGATGACTCCTCCAACACTAAGCTTCCTTCCCGTTTGAAACCGAGTGCTATAGGCGGTTGTCTTGTAGGAGAGTAGCTGGTCAAGGAGAGGCATGAGATTCCCTGCATGGATTCTATCTCCTCTGATTCTTCTTCCCATCCTTGGTGCGTGAGATGATGGGCTTGATTCCCATGTCAAGGAGCTTCACTTCTCCTTCATTTATTGTCCCAGTGGCTTTCCTTGCAAAGAAGGTGTTGGCAAGCCTTGTGGACATATCTCAGCACTGGGCTCCTGATCTGAGCAGCCTTTGACTTGAAGAAGAGTAATCCTCCTCAGCAATTGTAGCCCATACTCTTTGTAGCTCATCCTCCTTGATATCCCAATGGGTTCCCTCCCCATAAGTGAAACCAAAGGATCTCCAACTGCCTGAAGGTAATCACCTTCCTTTCTCCCTTGCCAAGAACGTGATCCATCCCCAACCTTGATCCAACTCAGCTCGATCGAGCTGCCTTACTTGTGGAACCTCATTGATGCCAAGAACTCACAAGTGAGCTCCTTGTATGACTCCAAGCGGTAAGAGAAGAACTTGGCCAGGCGCATGTTCTTGAGGACCAGCTCCACATCATCAAAGATCCCAAGAGCCTTCATTGTGTCATCATGTGGGTACTTGGTCTCCACAAAGTCCATGGAGAAGAGAGCATCATAATGCTCTTGGTACATGGGGAGCTCATCCTCTTCTTCCTCTGACTCCTCCTCTTCCATGGGCACATTCTCATTGCTCTCATGCTCACTCTCCTCAATCTCTTGATTACCTCTTCTCCTTCCTCTCATTTCTCCCTCATTCCATGTTCACCCAATTCTCAAACTCTCCCAATTCGCTCTCACTGCTGAGGGATCATTCCTCTCTTGGTTTCTCTCTTCCCTCACCCTCTCAATCTCTTCCTCATCTTCCTTGGTTAGTGTCTTTAGTATCCTCCTTGCTCCTCTTATCTCCTCCTTTGTGAACGCTGCTTGCTTCCTTCACCTCTCAACATCTTAAACTGGTTGCTTCTTGAAGTTGGGTTCCTGAAATGCATCAAAAACTCAAGGAATTAGAGTTGTAATGATTGGTTCGGTCAACTCGACACTCAGCTCGATCGAGTCAAAAAACTCGAGTGACAAACTCGATCGAGTAGTGAAAACAGAGTATAACCGAACCTAATTCAAACAATAAGAGCTGGAAAGGATGCTAAAATCAAATTGAACCAAGAACAACAAGTAAATGGAACAATAAGCAATTCTAGTGAAAACAAAGCATCTAACCAATACCAAACTCAAATTCAATTTTCAAGCACATGCAACAAGTTTAATGGCAAAACAGAGGTGAGGTGAGGCAAATTCACAAGATTATATAAATAGAGGCAAAAATGAAAGCAATTACTCAAGAACAAGTCCACAAGGGACACATGCAATCAAAAATCAAAGAGAAAACAAGCAATAAGGAATCGAGATGAAGGATTCAAGGGTTTAGGGTTCATACCTTGCTTGGATGATGGAAGAAACAGTAGCTAGAACTAAAGCAAAGAGATGAAAACAAGAGAAATCGCAAAAACTTAAGAGAAAGGGTGAAATTCGATTTTCTTGTGGTGAAGAGAGAGATGGATGATTTTCAGAAATTTATAGTGGGAGAGAGAGAAGGGGATTCGATCGAGTTATGGGGAAGAGGGAGTGTTTGAGATGTGTGGTTGAGATTAAAAGGTGAAATAAAGAGGGGACAAAAGCTAAGGGTTTTCTGATCAATTAGGAGTGGGGGACCAAAATTAACTTGTGGGACCCACTCCCTTGACCAAGGAAAACGGTTGAATTTGAAATTCAAAAACTTACCTTGGTCGAGTTGTGGAACTCGATCGAGTTGCCCTGTTTCTAGCTCGATCGAGCTGTCGGTCGAGCTGGCTCCTTTGACACCTAAACTTAACTTATTGAAAGGTTAAAACACAAAATAGATAGAAATTGCATAAATAGAATATGTACAAGGATAAACATGGGACTTCCTCCCAAGTGAGCTTGTTTAAGGTCCCATAGCTTGACCTTTACCTTTTAGGCATTGGTTGAGCTAGTCCCACCATCAAGGGTGATAGTGAGGACTTGAGACAGAAGCTCCTTTAGCTTGGTTGGGTCCCTGGACTGTTCTGAAGTCACCAAGGCCTTGGCTCTAGAGAATGGCCTTGATCTCCCCTTGTACCTTATCTTGTACTCAATCTTCCCATTTTCAAACTTGGTGGGGAACAAAGTCATTGTGAGCTGAGATGGCTTGACTGAAGGGGCCTGAGCTGGTGGATCCTTTCTTTTATCACCTGGTCTTGCCTTAGAGGCTGCATCCTCCCCTTCTTTTAGAGCCCTTCCTAGTGGCTCATCAAACAAAGCTTGAAGGCTCTCTTCATCAAGCACACAAGGGGCTTGAACAAGTCTCAGCTCTTGGCCTATCAGATCGTGGTTTCTCAACTCTAGCCCTCTCAAGACGTGGCTTCTCAATCCTTGGTCCTCTCTCATCCTTATCCTTCCCAACTCTTGGTTCCTTGTCAACCCTTTCCTTCACAACCTTTGTAGCTCCATGACTCTTAGAACTGAGAGTGGTACTGTCAATTGTGGCACAAAAGTCTGAACCTCTAGGCTGCAAGCGATATGACACCAAACTATTCACCTTGTGAAGGATCACTTCTTGCTTGTGAAAGTCTATTGAAGCGCCAACTGTACTAAGGAAAGGGGTTCCCAATAACAAAGGCAAATCCTTCTCTTCTTCCATTTCCATCACAGTGAGATCAGTTTGGATGATGCATTCTCCAATTTTCAAGTGATAGTTCTTGAACACTCCAAGAGGAGACTTAGAAGTTGCATCTCCAAACATGATTGAAGTAGTAGGGCGCTGCAAGGCTCCAGCATGCCTAGCTTCTCTGCCATGGAGAGAGAGATCAGATTGATGCTTGCTCCAGAATCCACTAAGGCATTGTCAATCTCAAGATGCCCAAGTGTGCAAGGGAGAGTGAATTTCCCTTGATCTTGACCTTTGGTAGGAAGGTGGGTGAAGTAAGCAGGTTGAACTGATGAGTAGACTCTTGTAGGACCTCTGAAACTTTATCACTGTTGGCTAACATCCTTGACCATTTGCATTTGATCAAATGCCTCACTCATGCTATCCATAGTAGGCAACTCAATTCCAATCCCACTGAGATCTCTTCTGAACTTGTGAATCACTTCCTTGTGACCTTGACTAAGTAGGCGAGACGAGGAAGCGGCAACCGGTTGATAAGGATCAAGCAAAACAGGCTGTCGGTCGGACTCGATCGAGCTAGAGTTGGACTCGATCGAGCTGCCGATCGAGCTTGTCGTGCGAGCTCAACTGGTGAAGTGTGAATGGCCACAGTAGGTGCATGCACTTCTGGTTGATCAATCTGGACTCCAGGAGCCTCAGCAGCAACAATCTCTTCATCATTCAGCAGTAAACAAAAATCTTCAATGACCCTTTCTTGATCCTCCTCTTCAACAAGTCCTTCTTGAGTGAAGATGACCTTGCACTGTTCCTTGGGGTTCTGAATAGCTTTACCAGGTAGTTGTCCTTGCTTTGTAGCAGCAGCAACAGAAGAAGCATGATTCTCCAGAGAGTAAACCCTTGTGTTGAGGTTCTCGATCTTAGAGTTTATTTCAGCTAGCTTCTTGCTTGTGTCCACTACCCCATCAGCTTGCCCTTGAAGTAGTTGCTTTAGCATTGCTTTGAGCTCATTCTCGTGAAGGTGCAGGCTGGGGTGGTTGGTGATATACCTCTAATTTACCCACTTTTTATACTGTTTTAGCATTGTTTTCTAATGGTTTTTGGCAGGTTTTCTATCTAAAAAGGTAGTTTTACTGTGTTTATAGTGTCTAGAGTCTAAACAGGTGAAATGATGCATTTTGGAGCAAAACCATAGGATTTGCACTTCAAGCCGCTCCATGCACAAGCACCAACTTTAAGAGGGCCCAGAAAAAGATCTACTCAATGGATTTCATCAAGACCAGTTCCCTGCGTGCTCTGATTGAGTTAACTTTCCAACGCAATGGAATGGCCTCATTTGGATGAGTAGAAAAGGAGTTATAACCAAAAGAGTGAAGACTGTCCAGACGGCTCTATCGAGAATCAGCGCCCAACCGCGCAGACCGGCTGGCCGAGAAACGAATGTTCCGCTCGGCCAAATCCATCCGTCCGTCTGAAGTCTCGGCCAAAGTCCAAACCGGCCGATCACGCATCACGACCCGGGAAACATTGTCCCGCGGTCGGCCACGCCACAACGCTCACGCCAGCCGCGCACGACCAAGCCGCGCGAGCCGGGAAAAAGCCTCGCGGCCGCGCAACCCATCTCGCGTACCACGGCCGATGCGCCGTCCGAGCCGGGAAGAACGTCCCACGTCCGGCCGAGAAACATCGGCCAAGTCCATTCACCGTCCGACCACGCGGCCGACCACGAATCCGTCCGGCCCGACCGTTCCTCGACTCGGCCATGACCGACTGTCCGGCCGATCGTCCCGACCGACCGTCCCAACGCCGCGGTCGACCCGAAGCCCTTTTGAAGCCCAAACTTATTTTTCAAGCCCGGCTTAACCCTAAGCCGCCTCTAAAAGACCTAGCACTATATATATATTTTTAGCCTCTTGAGAAAGAGAGCCGCCCTTGTATTTCGATTTCCTACTCTAAGTTTTATTGCAATCATGTTTTCTTCATCTCTATGTGTGTTTGCTTTGATCATGTCTGAGTAATCCACTAGTTAGGTTGCTAGGGTTACTATTCAATGAGTTGCTTGCATGATCTTTGATTTCGATGATTAGCTAGGGATTATATTAGAGTCTTTGTCTCGTCTTGTGCACTTAACTAATGCTGATTGCTTTACCGCGCATCTAGTAATCCGATCTTAGGTTGATTTGAGCCTCGACAGTGCTGTATCATTCGCCGGACATATTCTTTGACAAGCTAGGTTTCTTAGACTGCGAAAGTTGATCTATCTATATCTAGTGAACTGTATCAGAACCTATTCATTCTAATGCTTGATCTTAATCACCTAGGGACATACCAAAAGTTTAGCGACTAGGTAGATTAGCAAAGGAGCCGGAGCCTCGAAAGTGGAATGGTTTTATATTCGTGATCTGTGTTCTAGATGGTTCTTAATATCCCAATATCCCTAATCAATTCAATCTATCATTGTTTCATTGATCATTGCTTGCTTCTCTGCGATAGCCCCTATGACCTAGCGCTTTTCCTTTATTGATTTACAACCTCGTTTACTTGCTAGTTCGGTTCACCATTACAACCTCAATCATACTTTTGTTTTAGCTTGATCCAAAATCCATAGTTTCAAAGTGTACTCAATAGCCAGTCCTTGTGTTCGATACCCATACTTCCGCGATCTGTGCACTTGCAGAGGTCTAGGAGTTTGGTAAAACCTGACTCCACATCAAGTTTTTGGCGCCGTTGCCGGGGACTGCAGCAGTACCTTTGGAACTCGACTAGGATCTAGTCTAGAACCTTTTCCTGTTTTGCTTTTCTTTTGCTTTTGAATTTTCAGTTTTTGATTTCTTTTCTTTGATTTTTGCTTTTGTTTTTGTTTTTCCCTTTTGATTTAACTTGTTTCCAAGACTCTTTTCAGGTGCATGACTAGGAGGTCCAACAAGGACAACCTAGTTGAACATCCAGAGATAGACAAGCTTGAGAAGCAACTTAGGAAGCAGAAAGCCCAAGAGATGGCCGACGAAGCAGCTCGCGCTCACGCCGCTGAAGTGGCGCGCGCTCAAGAAGAAGGAAGAGATCCACCTCCTCCTCCTCCTAATCCACAAGACCTGCTGGAGATGTGAATGCACAACCTCAAGCTGGAGCACCTACAATCGGAGACTATGACTCTGCCGATGCTTTCTTCATGGATAGAAACCCTATCCATCCACCACTTCCTGCAAGGAATGACTATGAGATCAAGCCTCAGATCATTGCATTGGTTAGACAGAACCAATTCAATGGACCTTCCAGCTGAGCACCCTCTTGATCACATAGAAAACTTTGAAGAAATTTGCAGCACTACAAGATCCAATGGAGTCTCTGCTGACTACCTTAAGTGCAAGCTCTTTTCATTCTCTCTTGGCGACAAAGCTTCAAGATGGTTGAAGTCTCTGCCAGCTCACTCCATCACCACTTGGGATGAGTACAAGGCTGCATTCATCAACCACTTCTACACCAAGCAAATCAATTTCTGTGAGAACAAGATCTCCACTTTCGCCAAGCAACAATGAATCTTTCTATGAGGCGCTAGATCGATTCAAGGAGTACATTAGGGACTGCCCTAATCATGGTTTCAATGAGGGAAACCTATGGAACATCTTCTATCGTGGCATAGACCACAAGTACAAGCTTTCATTGGATACACTGCAAGCAATGGAAACTTCATGACCAAGACTGTTGATGAAGCTAAGGTTCTTATTGAGAATCTTGCAGCTAGTGATTGTAACAACTGTCCTGATTATGACCGCTCAAGCCGCACCACTACTAGCTCCCCTGATTCTTTTCAAATGACTGAACTCAAGAACATGATGGCTCAAGTTCTTAAGGGACAGCTCAAGCATATCAATGCAATAGAAGGGATGAGTGATGCTAATGAAGACCCATCAAGAGAATGCATGGGAGATTTCTCTAATGAAGCCAATGAAGAAGATGTGAACTACATTGGAAACTATGGGAACAAGGGATACAATCCAAGCTATCGCCCAAACCCCAACATGTCTTAGAAACCCCAATGTGGAGAATCCTCAAGACCAAGTGTATCCTCCAAGACTAATAACTCAGGAAAGTTTGCTGTGACTTGTATCATCAAAGGTAACATTCTTGAGCAATCTTTGTGTGACACTGATGTACTTGCATTTTACATAGTTTTAGCACATCTTTTATGCATCTTTTGCATAGTTTTAGCTTCCATTTGCATCATATCTTGTTCCTTTTCTCTTCTTATGCATTCATGTTAGTTTTAGGTTGCATTTGCATACATATGCATGTTTGGTCCTTTGAAATAGGTCTTTTGGAGCATTCTGGAGCATATGGGACATGAGGAGCATGGAGGGACTTGGCACATGGAAGCAGCTCAACTGGATACGCAAAGGAAGAAGGGAGAAGCCATCTTGAAGACCAGCTCGACCGTCCACTCGACTACTCGACCAACCGGTCGAGTTCCTCAACTCGACCGGCCAAGCTTCAACTCGATCGAGCTGGGGAGTCAAAGTCAAACCCGAAAAATGTTGCTTCCCCCTTGACTTTCCTTTGACCCTAAACCTAATCCTCTTTGTATTTAAAGGCTCTAAGCCACGAAAAAACCACCAAGCTTTAGATTATTTTGTTTTAGCTTTCTTTTAATTTATTGTCTTTTACTTTTTAGAATCTAATCCATCTTTGTGTTCTTGAAGCTCTTGCTTCTTGAATCTTAGATCCTGGATTAATCTCTCTTTGTATTTGCACTTGCTTATTTCAATAAAAGTTGTTTAATTTCATCTCCTCTTTCTTATGATGTCTCTTTTATTGCATTTGCTTGTGTTTACATTCATGTGTAGTGAGTAGTTACCCATTAGGGTTTGAGATGGGATAGATTAGAGGTTTCATATGCTTAATCCTTCTAGCTTATGGTCTTAATCTAGATTCTCTCTCTTTTGGATAGATCTTAAGGCTACATGACCACTACCCCTGGCTTGTAAGTCCTTAGGCGACTCCCCACACGAAAGTGATGGCATTCGCTGGAAAAGATCCACTAAGAGCTCCAATATCTCTTGCTCTAGACAATAGAGGTCTAAGGGGTTGGATGGATTAGTTTGGGCAATGATCCTATAGCCTCCAAGGTTTGATTCTCACTGGCTAACCCCCTGTTTCTGAGATCATTCCTTGGTTGATAGCCTTCACCTTGGGAAAGGGTTGGCTAGGCATTGAGAAGCCCAATATCAAGAGAAGCCTTGATACAAGGAGTTTTAAGAGCTAGATTGATTAAGTGTAGATTCCTTTGATTGCAAAACCCTGTCTTGAACCCTAATTCTCTCTTTATCTTGTTAAAGTCGTCACCTTTAGCTTTGTTTGTCTCAACTCGTCCCTAAACTCGATCGAGCTGGTACTTTGTCTACTCGACTCGAGTCTTGGTCGAGCTGTACTTCACTGCTTTGTTTACTTTTATTGCACTGCATTTCATTTTTTTAGGTTGTTAGTGTTACTTCAAATCTATAACTGCTTGCTTGACTTTGGTTGTTTCATATTCTCATAGAGTGACAAGTTTCCCATTTTGGATTGATAACCCTTTGTACTACATACTATCATGGTTAAAGGGAATTGTTGACTGTGTTTGTGTTTGCATCTTACCACCTCATCATATACCACTGATTGCATTCCACCATCTCATTTCATATCTTTTCACATCCACACACAAATCTTATCATCAGACACAGGAGCCAATGTGAACATCATGTCTAAGAGGATAGCTGACAAGATAGGCCTCACCAAGATACAGCCATCATCCATCTCCATCAACTATGCTGATTCATTCTCACAAACCCCCTATGGCTTTGTGCCTAATGTGATGGTGCAGATTGGAAATTGCTCTATCCCCACCGATTTTCAGATTGTGGAAATGAGAGAGAGTAGCCATAGACCTCTCATATTTGGAACCCCTTTCCTGTCTACTGTGGGTGCCATATTTGATTTCCCCAATCAAAGAATCTCTTTCAACAAGGTGAACAAGGGTATGTTCTTCCCTATGTGTTCAACAAAGAACTCTTTTGTTGACATGGTCCAAGAGGAGAAAGTTACTTTGAAGCCACCCCAAGAAGGAGAAACTGAAGAAACAATCAAGGAAGATCCCATTCCTAAGCCCAAGCAGCTTGCCACACAAGCAAGGAGTAAGACTAAGGCCCCTACACCAAAACCGCCCAAGGGATCATCCAAGATTGAAGATGAGGCCAAGCCAAGAAGAAGGTTAGAAAACCTAGGTCTGGCCGCAACATGAAGCTTCTATTCCCAAAGGAGCTTATTGATGAGAATCTAGAAGGATTCAAGGAGAAAGTTACAAGAACTCTAAACTTTTTCCTAAGGCATTTGTGCCAAGGGACATCATGGAGAGATTGTCTATCCAGCTGTGAATCACCCACCAGATACTCATTGCAAGGAGAAAAGACTTGGAGGATCAAAGATGCCTCTTGTCTCCATCTTCTCTGAGCGCCAAGCCTTACAGTCAAGCTAAAGACTTAAAACAAGCGCTGCATGGGAGGCAACCCATGAGGTACTTTTACTTTTCTTTCTTTAAATTTCTTAGTTTTTGTTTTGCTTTTGTGTTTTCTTTGTTTTAAGATAGGATAGAAGGAGAAAAAGGTGTGAAAACACAATCCGCGCCAAACCATTGGCCGCGGACGCGCAGAAAAATTTTGGCCGAGCAATTTCCAACCGGGCCGACCGTTACGGTCGAGCCGGGAAGGAACGGCTTATGCTCGGCCGGATTGTTTCAAACGCGCGACAGAAACCGTCCGCGCGGCACGCACGGGCAGAAAGGAACGGCTCGCTCGGCCGGATTCATGTATCGGAACGGACCGACCGTTACGGTCGATCCGGGAAACAAACGATCGGCCTCGGCCGAAATCTCTCGTCCACACGAGATTTGGCCGACCAAATCGCACGGCCGCGACAAAATCCTCGGCCATCGACCCAAAACTTTTCTC
>CACVBM020001459.1:27159-41807 GCA_902728155.2 Microthlaspi erraticum | reverse complement strand
ATACTTACCCAAACATGGATTAATAGGTTCTCCACATGACTATGAGGAGAAACATGAGTGAAACGGTCTCAATCCAAGGGAGGAACATCAATTGACCAATATTTGGAACCTAGAAGAGGTAAGGAGTCCGAAATGTAGCTCTGTACCTCCACATTGTGGGAACATACTTGTAGTGTATATGATGAACTAGACCGACCCATACTTACCCAAACATGGATTAATAGGTTCTCCACATGACTATGAGGAGAAACATGAGTAAAACAATCTCAATCCAAAGGGAGGAACATCAATTGGACCACATTTTGGGAACTGGAAGAGGTAAGGAGTGAAATGTAGCTCTGTACCTCCACATTGTGGGAACATTCTTGTAGTGTATATGATGAACTAGACGGACCCATACTTACCCAAACATAGATTAATAGGTTCTCCACATGACTATGAGGAGAAACATGAGTAAACAGTCTCAATCCAAGGGAGGAACATCAATTGGACCATATTTTGGAACCGGAAGAGGTAAGGAGTCCGAAATGTAGCTCTGTACCTCCACATTGTAGGAACTTTCTTGTAGTGTATGTGATGAACTAGACCGAGCAATACTTACCCAAATTTGGGAACCGGAAGAGGTAAGGAGTCCGAATGTAGCTTTGTGCCTCCAATTATGGGAAGTTACTTGTAGTGTATATGATGAACAAGACGGACCCATACTTACCCAAACATGGATTAATAGATTCTCTACATGAATATGAGAGAAACATGAGTTAATAAGTCTCAATCCAAGGGAGGAACATCAATTATACCAAATTTTGGGAACCGGAAGAGGTAAGGAGTCTGAAATGTAGCTCGTGTCTCCACGTTGTGGGAACTTACTTGTAGTGTATATGATGAACTAGACAGACCCATACTTACCCAAACATGGATTAATAGGTTCTCCACATGAATATGAGGAGAAACATGTGTGAAACAGTCTCAATCCAAGGGAGGAACATCAATTGGACCATATTTTGGAACCGGAAGAAGTAAGGAGTCCGAAATGTAGCTCTGTGCCTCCACATTGTGGGAACTTACAGTAGTGTATATGATGAACTAGACGGACCCATACTTACCAAACATGGATTAATAGTTCTCCACATGAACTATGAGGAGAAACATGAGTTAAACAGTCTAAATCCAAGGAGGAACATCAATTGTACCATATTTGGAACCGGAAGAGGTAAGGAGTCCGAAATGTAGCTCTGTACCTCCACATTGTGGGAACTTTCTTGTAGTGTATATGATGAACTACACTGACCCATACTTACCTAAACATGGATTAATAAGTTCTCCACATGACTATGAAGAGAAACATGAGTGAAACAATCTCAATCCAAGGGAGGAACATCAATTGGACCAAATTTTGGGAACCGGAAGAGGTAAGGAGTCTGAAATGTAGCTCCGTGCCTCCACGTTGTGGGAACTTAGTTGTAGTGTATATGATGAACTAGACAGACCCATACTTACCCAAACATGGATTAATAGGTTCTCCACATGACTATGAGGAGAAACATGAGTGTAACGGTCTCAATCCAAGGGAGGAACATCAATTGACAATATTTTGGAACCGGAAGAGGTAAGGAGTCCGAAATGTAGCTCTATACCTCAACATTGTGGGAACATACTTGTATATATATAATGAACTAGAGAGACCCATACTTACCCAAACATGGATTAATAGGTTCTCCACATGACTATAAGGAGAAACATGAGTGAAACGGTCTCAATCCAAGGGAGGAACATCAATTGGACCAATATTTTGGAACCTGAAGAGGTAAGGAGTCGAAATGTAGCTCTATACCTCCACATTGTGGGAACATACTTGTAGTATATATGATGAACTAGACAAACCCATAGTTTCCCAAACATGGATTAATAGGTTCTCCACATGACTATGAGGAGAAACATGATTGAAACAGTCTCAATCCAAGGGAGGAACATCAATTGGACCATATTTTGGAACCATGAAGAGGTAAGGAGTCCGAAATGTAGCTTGTACCTCCACATTGTGGGAACTTACTTGTAGTGTATATGATGAACTAGACGACCCATACTTACCCAAACATGGATTAATAGGTTCTCCACATGACTATAAGGAGAAACATGAGTGAAACAGTCTCAATCCAAGGGAGGAACATCAATTGGACCAAATTTTGGGAACCGGAAGAGGTAAGGAGTCCGAAATGTAGTTCTGTGCCTCCACATTGTGGGAACTTAGTTGTAGTGTATATGATGAACTAGACAGACCCATACTTACCAAACATGGATTAATAGGTTCTCCACATGACTATGAGGAGAAACATGAGTGAAACGGTCTCAATCCAAGGGAGGAACATCAATTGGAAATAATTTGGAACCGGAAGAGGTAAGGAGTGTGAAATGTAGCTCTATACCTCCAACATTGTGGGAACATACTTGTAGTATATATGATGAACTAGACGGACCCATACTTACCCAAACATGGATTAATAGGTTCTCCACATGACTATAAGGAGAAACATGATTGAAACAGTCTCAATCCAAGGGAGGAACATCAATTGGACCATATTTTGGAACCATGAAGAGGTAAGGAGTCCGAAATGTAGCTCTACCTCCACATTGTGGGAACTTACTTGTAGTGTATATGATGAACTAGACAGACCCATACTTACCCAAACATGGATTAATGGTTATCCACATGACTATGAGGAGAAACATGAGTGAAACAGTCTCAATCCAAGGGAGGAACATCAATTGGACCATATTTTGGAACCGTAAGAGGTAAGGAGTCCGAAATGTAGCTCTGTACCTCCACATTGTGGGAACTTTACTTGTAGTGTATATGATGAACTAGACGACCCATACTTACCAAACATGGATTAATAGTTCTCCACATGACTATGAGGAGAAACATGAGTGAAACAAGTCTCAATCCAAGGGAGGAACATCAATTGGACCAAATTTGGGAACCGGAAGAGGTAAGGAGTCCGAAATGTAGCTCTGTCTCCACATTGTGGGAACTTAGTTGTAGTGTATATGATGAACTAGACAGACCCATACTTACCCAAACATGGATTAATAGGTTCTCCACATGACTATGAGGAGAAACATGAGTGAAACGGTCTCAATCCAAGGGAGGAACATCAATTGGACCAATATTTTGGAACCGGAAGAGGTAAGGAGTCCGAAATGTAGCTCTGTACCTCCACATTGTGGGAACTTACTTGTAGTGTATATGATGAACTAGACAGACCCATACTTACCCAAACATGGATTAATAGGTTCTCCACATGACTATGAGGAGAAACATGATTGAAACGGTCTCAATCCAAGGGAGGAACATCAATTGGACCATATTTTGGAACCGGAAGAGGTAAGGAGTCCGAAATGTAGCTCTACCTCACATTGTGGGAACTTACTTGTAGTGTATATGATGAACTAGACAGACCCATACTTACCCAAACATGGATTAATAGGTTCTCCACATGACTATGAGGAGAAACATGTGTGAAACAGTCTCAATCCAAGGGAGGAACATCAATTGGACCATATTTTGGAACCGGAAGAGGTAAGGAGTCCGAAATGTAGCTTGTACCTCCACATTGTGGGAACTTACTTGTAGTGTATATGATGAACTAGACGGACCCATACTTACCCAAACATGGATTAATAGGTTCTCCACATGACTATGAGGAGAAACATGAGTGAAACGGTCTCAATCCAAGGGAGGAACATCAATTGGACCAATATTTTGGAAGGAAGAGGTAAGGAGTCCGAAATGTAGCTCTATACCTCCACATTGTGGGAACTTACTAGTGTATATGATGAACTAGACGGACCCATACTTACCCAAACATGGATTAATAGGTTCTCCACATGACTATAAGGAGAAACATGAGTGAAACGGTCTCAATCCAAGGGAGGAACATCAATTGGACCATATTTGGAACCGGAAGAGGTAAGGAGTCCGAAATGTAGCTCTGTACCTCCAACATTGTGGGAACATACTTGTAGTGTATATGATGAACTAGACAGACCCATACTTACCCAAACATGGATTAATAGGTTCTCCACATGACTATAAGGAGAAACATGAGTGAAACGGTCTCAATCCAAGGGAGGAACATCAATTGGACCATATTTTGGAACCGAAGAGGTAAGGAGTCCGAAATGTAGCTCTACCTCCACATTGTGGGAACTTACTTGTAGTGTATATGATGAACTAGACGGACCCATACTTACCCAAACATGGATTAATAGGTTCTCCACATGACTATGAGGAGAAACATGAGTGAAACAGTCTCAATCCAAGGGAGGAACATCAATTGGACCATATTTTGGAACCAGAAGAGGTAAGGAGTCCGAAATGTAGCTCTGTACCTCCACATTGTGGGAACTTACTTGTAGTGTATATGATGAACTAGACGGACCCATACTTACCCAAACATGGATTAATAGGTTCTCCACATGACTATGAGGAGAAACATGAGTGAAACGGTCTCAATCCAAGGGAGGAACATCAATTGGACCAATATTTTGGAACCGGAAGAGGTAAGGAGTCCGAAATGTAGCTCTGTACCTCCACATTGTGGGAACTTACTTGTAGTGTATATGATGAACTAGACGGACCCATACTTACCCAAACATGGATTAATAGGTTCTCCACATGACTATGAGGAGAAACATGAGTGTAACGGTCTCAATCCAAGGGAGGAACATCAATTGGACCATATTTTGGAACCGGAAGAGGTAAGGAGTCCGAAATGTAGCTCTGTACCTCCACATTGTGGGAACTTACTTGTAGTGTATATGATGAACTAGACGACCCATACTTACCCAAACATGGATTAATAGTTCTCCACATGACTATGAGGAGAAACATGAGTGAAACAGTCTCAATCCAAGGGAGGAACATCATTGGACCAAATTTTGGGAACCGGAAGAGGTAAGGAGTCCGAAATGTAGCTCTGTACCTCCCATCCACATTGTGGGAACTTACTTGTAGTGTATATGATGAACTAGACGACCCATACTTACCCAAACATGGATTAATAGGTTCTCCACATGACTATGAAAGAAACATGAGTGAAACGGTCTCAATCCAAGGGAGGAACATCAATTGGACCAAATTTTGGGAACCGGAAGAGGTAAGGAGTCTGAAATGTAGCTCTGTACCTCCACATTGTGGGAACTTACTTGTAGTGTATATGATGAACTAGACAGACCCATACTTACCCAAACATGGATTAATAGGTTCTCCACATGACTATGAGGAGAAACATGAGTGAAACGGTCTCAATCCAAGGGAGGAACATCAATTGGACCAATATTTTGGGAACCGGAAGAGGTAAGGAGTCCGAAATGTAGCTCTGTACCTCCACATTGTGGGAACTTACTTGTAGTGTATATGATGAACTAGACGACCCATACTTACCCAAACATGGATTAATAGGTTCTCCACATGACTATAAGGAGAAACATGAGTGAAACGGTCTCAATCCAAGGGAGGAACATCAATTGGACCAAATTTTGGGAACCGGAAGAGGTAAGGAGTCCGAAATGTAGCTCTACCTCCACATTGTGGGAACTTACTTGTAGTGTATATGATGAACTAGACGGACCCATACTTACCCAAACATGGATTAATAGGTTCTCCACATGACTATGAGGAGAAACATGTTGAAACAGTCTCAATCCAAGGGAGGAACATCAATTGGACCATATTTTGGAACCGGAAGAGGTAAGGAGTCCGAAATGTAGCTCTGTGCCTCCACATTGTGGGAACTTACTTGTAGTGTATATGATGAACTAGACGGACCCATACTTACCCAAACATGGATTAATAGGTTCTCCACATGACTATGAGGAGAAACATGAGTGAAACGGTCTCAATCCAAGGGAGGAACATCAATTGGACCAATATTTTGGAAAGGAAGAGGTAAGGAGTCCGAAATGTAGCTCTGTACCTCCACATTGTGGGAACTTACTTGTAGTGTATATGATGAACTAGACGGACCCATACTTACCCAAACATGGATTAATAGGTTCTCCACATGACTATGAGGAGAAACATGAGTGTAACGGTCTCAATCCAAGGGAGGAACATCAATTGGACCAAATTTGGAACCGGAAGAGGTAAGGAGTCCGAAATGTAGCTCTGTACCTCCACATTGTGGGAACATACTTGTAGTGTATATGATGAACTAGACGGACCCATACTTACCCAAACATGGATTAATAGGTTCTCCACATGACTATGAGGAGAAACATGAGTGAAACAGTCTCAATCCAAGGGAGGAACATCAATTGGACCATATTTTGGAACCGGAAGAGGTAAGGAGTCCGAAATGTAGCTCTGTACCTCCACATTGTGGGAACTTACTTGTAGTGTATATGATGAACTAGACGGACCCATACTTACCCAAACATGGATTAATAGGTTCTCCACATGACTATGAGGAGAAACATGAGTGAAACAGTCTCAATCCAAGGGAGGAACATCAATTGGACCAAATTTTGGGAACCGAAGAGGTAAGGAGTCCGAAATGTAGCTCTGTGTACCTCCACATTGTGGGAACTTCTTGTAGTGTATATGATGAACTAGACGACCCATACTTACCCAAACATGGATTAATAGGTTCTCCACATGACTATGAGAGAAACATGAGTGAAACGGTCTCAATCCAAGGGAGGAACATCAATTGGACCAATATTTTGGAACCGGAAGAGGTAAGGAGTCCGAAATGTAGCTCTGTACCTCCACATTGTGGGAACTTACTTGTAGTGTATATGATGAACTAGACGGACCCATACTTACCCAAACATGGATTAATAGGTTCTCCACATGACTATGAGGAGAAACATGAGTGTAACGGTCTCAATCCAAGGGAGGAACATCAATTGGACAATATTTTGGAACCTGAAGAGGTAAGGAGTCCGAAATGTAGCTCTATACCTCAACATTGTGGGAACATACTTAGTTATATGATGAACTAGACGACCCATACTTACCCAAACATGGATTAATAGGTTCTCCACATGACTATAAGGAGAAACATGAGTGAAACAGTCTCAATCCAAGGGAGGAACATCAATTGGACCATATTTTGGGAACCGGAAGAGGTAAGGAGTCCGAAATGTAGCTCTGTACCTCCATACATTGTGGGAACTTACTTGTAGTGTATATGATGAACTAGACGACCCATACTTACCCAAACATGGATTAATAGTTCTCCACATGACTATGAGGAGAAACATGAGTGAAACAGTCTCAATCCAAGGGAGGAACATCAATTGGACCAATTTTGGAACCGGAAAAGGTAAGGAGTCGAAATGTAGCTCTGTACCTCCACATTGTGGGAACTTATTTGTAGTGTATATGATGAACTAGACAGACTCCATACAAATTTTGGAACCGGAAAAGGTAAGGAGTCGAATTAGCTTCTGTGTCCACTTGTGGGAACTTAGTTGTAGTGTATATGATGAACTAGACAGACCCATACTTACCAAACATGGATTAATAGTTCTCCACATGAATATGAAGAGAAACATGAGTGTAACGTCTCAATCCAAGGGAGGAACATCAATTGGACCAATATTTTGGAACCGGAAGAGGTAAGGAGTCCGAAATGTAGCTCTGTACCTCACATTGTGGGAACTTACTTGTAGTGTATATGATGAACTAGACAGACCCATACTTACCCAAACATGGATTAATAGGTTCTCCACATGACTATGAGGAGAAACATGATTGAAACAGTCTCAATCCAAGGGAGGAACATCAATTGGACCATATTTTGGAACCGGAAGAGGTAAGGAGTCCGAAATGTAGCTCTGTACCTCCACATTGTGGGAACTTACTTGTAGTGTATATGATGAACTAGACAGACCCATACTTACCCAAACATGGATTAATGGTTCTCCACATGACTATGAGGAGAAACATGTTGAAACAGTCTCAATCCAAGGGAGGAACATCAATTGGACCAAATTTTGGGAACCGAAGAGGTAAGGAGTCCGAAATGTAGCTCTGTCCACATTGTGGGAACTTACTTGTAGTGTATATGATGAACTAGACAGACCCATACTTACCCAAACATGGATCAAATTTTGGGAACCGGAAAAGGTAAGGAGTCGAAATGTAGCTCTGTGCCTCCACATTGTGGGAACTTAGTTGTAGTGTATATGATGAACTAGACAGACCCATACTTACCCAAACATGGATTAATAGGTTCTCCACATGACTATGAGGAGAAACATGAGTGTAACGGTCTCAATCCAAGGGAGGAACATCAATTGGACAATATTTTGGAACCGGAAGAGGTAAGGAGTCCGAAATGTAGCTCTATACCTCAACATTGTGGGAACATACTTGTACTATATATAATGAACTAGACGGACCCATACTTACCCAAACATGGATTAATAGGTTCTCCACATGACTATAAGGAGAAACATGATTGAAACAGTCTCAATCCAAGGGAGGAACATCAATTGGACCATATTTTGGAACATGAAGAGGTAAGGAGTCCGAAATATAGCTTCTACCTCCATATTGTGGGAACTTACTAGTAGTGTATATGATGAACTAGACAGAACTCCATACTTACCCAAACATGGATTAATTGGTTCTCCACATGACTATGAGGAGAAACATGTGTGAAACAGTCTCAATCCAAGGGAGGAACATCAATTGGACCATATTTTGGAAACGGAAGAGGTAAGGAGTCCGAAATGTAGCTCTGTGCCTCCACATTGTGGGAACTTACAAGTAGTGTATATGAAGAACTAGACGGACCCATACACCCAAACATGGATTAATAGGTTCTCCACATGACTATGAGGAGAAACATGAGTGTAACGGTCTCAATCCAAGGGAGGAACATCAATTGGACCAATATTTTGGAAAGGAAGAGGTAAGGAGTCCGAAATGTAGCTCTGTACCTCCACATTGTCGGAACATACTATATATAATGAACTAGACGGACTCATACTTACCCAAACATGGATTAATAGGTTCTCCACATGACTATAAGGAGAAACATGAGTGTAACGGTCTCAATCCAAGGGAGGAACATCAATTGGACAATAATTTGGAACCGGAAGAGGTAAGGAGTGTGAAATGTAGCTCTATACCTCAACATTGTGGGAACATACTTGTACTATATATAATGAACTAGACAGACCCATACTTACCCAAACATGGATTAATAGGTTCTCCTCATGACTATAAGGAGAAACATGATTGAAACAGTCTCAATCCAAGGGAGGAACATCAATTGGACCATATTTTGGAACATGAAGAGGTAAGGAGTCCGAAATGTAGCTTTCTCCCTCCATATTGTGGGAACTTACTAGTAGTGTATATGATGAACTAGACAGAACTCCATACTTACCCAAACATGGATTAATTGGTTCTCCACATGACTATGAGGAGAAACATGAGTGAAACAGTCTCAATCCAAGGGAGGAACATCAATTGGACCATATTTTGGAACCGGAAGAGGTAAGGAGTCCGAAATGTAGCTCTGTACCTCCAACATTGTGGGAACTTACTTGTAGTGTATATAATGAACTAGACGAGCCATACTTACCCAAACATGGATTAATAGGTTCTCCACATGACTATGAAGGAGAAACATGAGTGAAACAATCTCAATCCAAGGGAGGAACATCAATTGGACCAATTTTGGGAACCGGAAGAGGTAAGGAGTCCGAAATGTAGCTCTGCACCTCCACATTGTGGGAACTTACTTGTAGTGTATATGATGAACTAGACGACTCATACTTACCCAAACATAGATTAATATGTTCTCCACATGAATATGAGGAGAAACATGAGTGAAACAGTCTCAATCCAAGGGAGGAACATCAATTGGACCATATTTTGGAACCGGAAGAGGTAAGGAGTCGAAATGTAGCTCTGTACCTCCACATTGTGGGAACTTACTTGTAGTGTATATGATGAACTAGACAGACCCATACTTACCCAAACATGGATTAATAGGTTCTCCACATGACTATGAGGAGAAACATGAGTGAAACGGTCTCAATCCAAGGGAGGAACATCAATGGACCATATTTTGGAACCGGAAGAGGTAAGGAGTCCGAAATGTAGCTTTGTACCTCCACATTGTGGGAACTTACTTGTAGTGTATATGATGAACTAGACGGACCCATAGTTAACCAAACATGAAATAATATGTTCTTCACATGAATATGAGGAGAAACATGAGTTAAACAGTCTCAATCCAAAGGAGGAACATCAATTGGACCATATTTTGGAACCGGAAGAAGTAAGGAGTCCGAGATGTAGATCCGTACCTCCACATTGTGGGAATATACTTGTAGTGTATATGATGAACTAGACGGACCCATACTTACCCAAACATGGATTAATAGATTATCCACATAACTATGAAGAGAAACATGAGTTAAACAGTCTAAAGCATGGGAGGAACATCAATTGTACCATATTTAGGAACCGTAAGAGGTAAGGAGTCCGAAATGTAGCTGTGTACCTCCACATTGTGGGAACTTTCTTGTAGTGTATATGATGAACTAGACCGACCAATACTTACCTAAACATGGATTAATAAGTTCTCCACATGACTATGAGGAGAAATATGGGTGAAACGGTCTCAATCCAAGGGAGGAACATCAATTGGACCATATTTTGGGACTGGAACAGGTAAGGAGTCCGAAATGTAGCTCTGTACCTCTAAATTGTTTGAACTTACTTGTAGTGTATATAATGAACTAGACCGAGCCATACTAACCTAAACATGGATTAATAAGTTCTCCACATGACTATGAAGAGAAACATGAGTGAAACAATCTCAATCCAAGGGAGGAACATCAATTGGACCATATTTTGGGACTGGAAGAGGTATGGAGTCTGAAATGTAGCTCTATACGTCAACATTGTGGGAACATACTTGTACTATATATAATGAACTAGACGGACTCATACTTACACAAACATGGATTAATAGGTTCTCCACATGACTATAAGGAGAAACATGAGTGTAACGGTCTCAATCCAAGGGAGGAACATCAATTGGACCATATTTTGGAACCGGAACAGGTAAGGAGTCTGAAATGTAGCTCTATACCTCAACATTGTGGGAACATACTTGTACTAAATATAATGAACTAGACAGACCCATACTTACCCAAACATGGATTAATAGGTTCTCCTCATGACTATAAGGAGAAACATGATTGAAACAGTCTCAATCCAAGGGAGGAACATCAATTGGACCATATTTTGGAACATGAAGAGGTAAGGAGTCCGAAATGTAGGTTTCTACCTCCATATTGTGGGAACTTACTAGTAGTGTATATGATGAACTAGACAGAACTCCATACTTACCCAAACATGGATTAATTGGTTATCCACATGACTATGAGGAGAAACATGAGTGAAACAGTCTCAATCCAAGGGAGGAACATCAATTGGACCGTATTTTGGAACCAGAAGAGGTAAGGAGTCCGAAATGTAGCTCTGTGTCTCCACATTGTGGGAACTTACAAGTAGTGTATATGATGAACTAGACCGACCCATACTTACCTAAACATGGATTAATTATTTCTCCACATGACTATGAAAAGAAACATGAGTGAAACAATCTCAATCCAAGGGAGGAACATCAATTGGACCAAATTTTGGGAACCGGAAAAGGTAAGGAGTTCGAAATGTAGCTCTGTACCTCCACATTGTGGGAACTTAGGTTTTGTGTATATGATGAACTAGACAGAACTCCATACCAAATTTTGGGAACCGGAAAAGGTAAGGAGTCTGTAATATAGCTTCGTGTGTCCACGTTGTGGGTACTTAGTTGTAGTGTATATGATGAACTAGACAGACCCATACTTACCCAAACATGGATTAATAGGTTCTCCACATGAATATGAGGAGAAACATGAGTGTAACGGTCTCAATCCAAGTGAGGAACATCAATTGGACAATATTTTGGAACCGGAAAGAGGTAAGGAGTCCGAAATGTAGCTCTATACCTCAACATTGTGGGAACATACTTGTACTATATATAATGAACTAGACAGACCCATACATACCCAAACATGGATTAATAGGTTCTCCTCATGACTATAAGGAGAAACATGATTGAAACAGTCTCAATCCAAGGGAGGAACATCAATTGGACCATATTTTGGAACATGAAGAGGTAAGGAGTCCGAAATGTAGCTTTCTACCTCCATATTGTGGGAACTTACTGTAGTGTATATGATGAACTAGACAGACCCATACTTACCCAAACATGGATTAATGGTTCTCCACATGACTATGAGGAGAAACATGAGTGAAACAGTCTCAATCCAAGGGAGGAACATCAATTGGACCAAATTTTGGGAACCAGAAGAGGTAAGGAGTCCGAAATGTAGCTTTGTGTCCACATTGTGGGAACTTACTTGTAGTGTATATGATGAACTAGACAGACCCATACTTACCCAAACATGGATTAATAGGTTCTCCACATGACTATGAGGAGAAACATGAGTGAAACGGTCTCAATCCAAGGGAGGAACATCAAATTGGACCAATATTTTGGAACCGGAAGAGGTAAGGAGTCCGAAATGTAGCTCTATGCCTCCACATTGTGGGAACTACTTGTAGTGTATATAATGAACTAGACGGACCCATACTTACCCAAACATGGATTAATAGGTTCTCCACATGACTATGAGGAGAAACATGAGTTAAACGGTCTCAATCCAAGGGAGGAACATCAATGGACCATATTTGGAACCGGAAGAGGTAAGGAGTCCGAAATGTAGCTCTACCTCCACATTGTGGGAACTTACTTGTAGTGTATATGATGAACTAGACGGACCCATACTTACCCAAACATGGATTAATAGGTTCTCCACATGACTATGAGGAGAAACATGAGTGAAACGGTCTCAATCCAAGGGAGGAACATCAAATGGACCAATTTGGGAACCGGAAGAGGTAAGGAGTCCGAAATGTAGCTCTGTGCTCCAATTGTGGGAACTTACGTAGTGTATATGATGAACTAGACGGACCCATACTTACCCAAACATGGATTAATAGGTTCTCCACATGACTATGAGGAGAAACATGAGTGAAACGGTCTCAATCCAAGGGAGGAACATCAAATGGACCAAATTTGGGAACCGGAAGAGGTAAGGAGTCCGAAATGTAGCTCTATACCTCCAACATTGTGGAACTACTTATATAATGAACTAGACGGACCCATACTTACCCAAACATGGATTAATAGGTTCTCCACATGACTATGAGGAGAAACATGAGTGAACGGTCTCAATCCAAGGGAGGAACATCAATTGGACAATATTTGGGAACCGGAAGAGGTAAGGAGTCCGAAATGTAGCTCTATACCTCAACATTGTGGGAACATACTTGTACTATATATAATGAACTAGACGGACCCATACTTACCCAAACATGGATTAATAGGTTCTCCTCATGACTATAAGGAGAAACATGAGTTGAAACGGTCTCAATCCAAGGGAGGAACATCAATTGGACCATATTTGGAACCGGAAGAGGTAAGGAGTCCGAAATGTAGCTTTCTCCTCCATATGTGGGAACTTACTTGTAGTGTATATGATGAACTAGACAGACCCATACTTACCCAAACATGGATTAATAGGTTATCCACATGACTATGAGGAGAAACATGAGTGAAACAGTCTCAATCCAAGGGAGGAACATCAAATGGACCATATTTTGGAACCGGAAGAGGTAAGGAGTCCGAAATGTAGCTCTGTACCTCCAATTGTGGGAACTTACTTGTAGTGTATATGATGAACTAGACGACCCATACTTACCCAAACATGGATTAATAGGTTCTCCACATGACTATGAAGAAACATGAGTGAAACAATCTCAATCCAAGGGAGGAACATCAATTGGACCAAATTTTGGGAACCGGAAGAGGTAAGGAGTCCGAAATGTAGCTCTGTACCTCCACATTGTGGGAACTTACTTGTAGTGTATATGATGAACTAGACGACTCATACTTACCCAAACATGGATAATAGTTCTCCACATGACTATGAGGAGAAACATGAGTGAAACAGTCTCAGTCTAAGGGAGGAACATCAATTGGACCATATTTTGGAACCGGAAGAGGTAAGGAGTCGAAATGTAGCTCTGTACCTCCACATTGTGGGAACTTAGTTGTGTATATGATGAACTAGACAGACCCATACTTACCCAAACATGGATTAATAGGTTCTCCACATGAATATGAGGAGAAACATGAGTGTAACAGGTCTCAATCCAAGGGAGGAACATCAATTGGACCAATATTTTGGAACCGGAAGAGGTAAGGAGTCCGAAATGTAGCTCTGTACCTCCACATTGTAGGAACTTACTTGTAGTGTATATGATGAACTAGACGGACCCATAGTTACCCAAACATGGATTAATAGGTTCTTCACATGAATATGAGGAGAAACATGAGTTAAACAGTCTCAATCCAAAGGAGGAACATCAATTGGACCATATTTTGGAACCGGAAGAAGTAAGGAGTCCGAATGTAGATCCGTACCTCCACATTGTGGGAACTTACTTGTAGTGTATATGATGAACTAGACGGACCCATACATACCCAAATATGGATTAATAG
>CACVBM020001459.1:0-22726 GCA_902728155.2 Microthlaspi erraticum | reverse complement strand
AAGAGAAACATGAGTGAAACAATCTCAATCCAAGGGAGGAACATCAATTGGACCAAATTTTGGGAACCGGAAAAGGTAAGGAGTTCGAAATGTAGCTCTGTACCTCCACATTGTGGGAACTTAGGTTTTGTGTATATGATGAACTAGACAGAACTCCATACCAAATTTTGGGAACCGGAAAAGGTAAGGAGTCTGTAATATAGCTTCGTGTGTCCACGTTGTGGGTACTTAGTTGTAGTGTATATGATGAACTAGACAGACCCATACTTACCCAAACATGGATTAATAGGTTCTCCACATGAATATGAGGAGAAACATGAGTGTAACGGTCTCAATCCAAGTGAGGAACATCAATTGGACAATATTTTGGAACCGGAAAGAGGTAAGGAGTCCGAAATGTAGCTCTATACCTCAACATTGTGGGAACATACTTGTACTATATATAATGAACTAGACAGACCCATACATACCCAAACAAGGATTAATAGGTTCTCCTCATGACTATAAGGAGAAACATGATTGAAACAGTCTCAATCCAAGGGAGGAACATCAATTGGACCATATTTTGGAACATGAAGAGGTAAGGAGTCCGAAATGTAGCTCTATACCTCCATATTGTGGGAACTTACTGTAGTGTATATGATGAACTAGACGGAACCCATACTTACCCAAACATGGATTAATAGGTTCTCCAGATGACTATGAGGAGAAACATGTGTGAAACAGTCTCAATCCAAAGAAGGAACATCAATTGGACCAAATTTTGGGAACCAGAAAAGGTAAGGAGTCTGTAATATAGCTCGTGTGTCCACATTGTGGGAACTTAGTTGTAGTGTATATGATGAACTAGACAGACCCATACTTACCCAAACATGGATTAATAGGTTCTCCACATGAATATGAGGAGAAACATGAGTGTAACGGTCTCAATCCAAGGAGGAACATCAATTGGACAATATTTTGGAACCGGAAAGAGGTAAGGAGTCCGAAATGTAGCTCTATACCTCCAACATTGTGGGAACATACTTGTAGTGTATATGATGAACTAGACAGACCCATACTTACCCAAACAAGGATTAATAGGTTCTCCACATGACTATAAGGAGAAACATGAGTGAAACAGTCTCAATCCAAGGGAGGAACATCAATTGGACCATATTTTGGAACAGGAAGAGGTAAGGAGTCCGAAATGTAGCTTTCTACCTCCACATTGTGGGAACTTACTAGTAGTGTATATGATGAACTAGACAGAACTCCATACTTACCCAAACATGGATTAATGGTTCTCCACATGACTATGAGAGAAACATGTGTGAAACGGTCTCAATCCAAGGGAGGAACATCAATTGGACCAATATTTTGGAACGGAAGAGGTAAGGAGTCCGAAATGTAGCTCTGTACCTCCACATTGTGGGAACTTACAAGTAGTGTATATGAAGAACTAGACGGACCCATACTTACCCAAACATGGATTAATAGGTTCTCCACATGACTATGAGGAGAAACATGAGTGAAACGGTCTCAATCCAAGGGAGGAACATCAATTGAACCATATTTTGGATAGGAAGAGGTAAGGAGTCCGAAATGTAGCTCTATACCTCAACATTGTCGGAACATACTATATATAATGAACTAGACGGACTCATACTTACCCAAACATGGATTAATAGGTTCTCCACATGACTATAAGGAGAAACATGAGTGTAACGTCTCAATCCAAGGGAGGAACATCAATTGGACAATAATTTGGAACCGGAAGAGGTAAGGAGTGAAATGTAGCTCTATACCTCCAACATTGTGGGAACATACTTGTAGTGTATATAATGAACTAGACAGACCCATACTTACCCAAACATGGATTAATAGGTTCTCCTCATGACTATAAGGAGAAACATGATTGAAACAGTCTCAATCCAAGGGAGGAACATCAATTGGACCATATTTTGGAACATGAAGAGGTAAGGAGTCCGAAATGTAGCTTTCTCCCTCCATATTGTGGGAACTTACTAGTAGTGTATATGATGAACTAGACGAACTCCATACTTACCCAAACATGGATTAATTGGTTATCCACATGACTATGAGGAGAAACATGGTGAAACAGTCTCAATCCAAGGGAGGAACATCAATTGGACCATATTTTGGAACCGGAAGAGGTAAGGAGTCCGAAATGTAGCTCTGTACCTCCAACATTGTGGGAACTTACTTGTAGTGTATATAATGAACTAGACCGAGCCATACTTACCAAACATGGATTAATAGGTTCTCCACATGACTATGAAAAGGAGAAACATGAGTGAAACGGTCTCAATCCAAGGGAGGAACATCAATTGGACATATTTTGGAACTGGAAGAGGTAAGGAGTCTGAAATGTAGCTCTGCACCTCACATTGTGGGAACTTACTTGTAGTGTATATGATGAACTAGACGAACCATACTTACCCAAACATGGATTAATATGTTCTCCACATGACTATGAGGAGAAACATGAGTTGAAACAGTCTCATCCAAGGGAGGAACATCAATTGGACCATATTTTGGAACCGGAAGAAGGTAAGGAGTTCGAAATGTAGCTCTGTACCTCCACATTGTGGGAACTTACTTTGTGTATATGATGAACTAGACAGACCCATACTTACCCAAACATGGATTAATAGGTTCTCCACATGAATATGAGGAGAAACATGAGTTAAACAGTCTCAATCCAAGGGAGGAACATCAATTGGACCATATTTTGGAACCGGAAGAGGTAAGGAGTCCGAAATGTAGCTCTGTACCTCCACATTGTGGGAACTTACTTGTAGTGTATATGATGAACTAGACGGACCCATACTTACCAAACATGGATTAATATGTTCTCACATGAATATGAGGAGAAACATGAGTTAAACAGTCTCAATCCAAGGGAGGAACATCAATTGGACCATATTTTGGAACCGGAAGAGGTAAGGAGTCCGAAATGTAGATCCGTACCTCCACATTGTGGGAATTACTTGTAGTGTATATGATGAACTAGACGGACCCATACTTACCCAAACATGGATTAATAGTTCTCCACATAACTATGAAGAGAAACATGAGTTAAACAGTCTCAATCCAAGGGAGGAACATCAATTGTACCATATTTAGGAACCGTAAGAGGTAAGGAGTCCGAAATGTAGCTGTGTACCTCCACATTGTGGGAACTTACTTGTAGTGTATATGATGAACTAGACGACCCATACTTACCCAAACATGGATTAATAGTTCTCCACATGACTATGAGGAGAAACATGAGTGAAACGGTCTCAATCCAAGGGAGGAACATCAATTGGACCATATTTTGGGAACCGGAAGAGGTAAGGAGTCCGAAATGTAGCTCTGTACCTCAATTGTGGGAACTTACTTGTAGTGTATATAATGAACTAGACCGAGCCATACTTACCTAAACATGGATTAATAAGTTCTCCACATGACTATGAAGAGAAACATGAGTGAAACGGTCTCAATCCAAGGGAGGAACATCAATTGGACCATATTTTGGGAACTGGAAGAGGTAAGGAGTCCGAAATGTAGCTCTACCTCCACATTGTGGGAACTTACTTGTAGTGTATATGATGAACTAGACGGACCATACTTACCCAAACATGGATTAATAGGTTCTCCACATGACTATGAGGAGAAACATGAGTGTAACGGTCTCAATCCAAGGGAGGAACATCAATTGGACCATATTTTGGAACCGGAAGAGGTAAGGAGTCTGAAATGTAGCTCTATACCTCAACATTGTGGGAACATACTTGTAGTGTATATAATGAACTAGACAGACCCATACTTACCCAAACATGGATTAATAGGTTCTCCACATGACTATAAGGAGAAACATGATTGAAACAGTCTCAATCCAAGGGAGGAACATCAATTGGACCATATTTTGGAACATGAAGAGGTAAGGAGTCCGAAATGTAGTTTCTACCTCCATATTGTGGGAACTTACTAGTAGTGTATATGATGAACTAGACAGACCCATACTTACCCAAACATGGATTAATGGTTCTCCACATGACTATGAGGAGAAACATGAGTGAAACAGTCTCAATCCAAGGGAGGAACATCAATTGGACCGTATTTTGGAACCAGAAGAGGTAAGGAGTCCGAAATGTAGCTCTGTACCTCCACATTGTGGGAACTTACTTGTAGTGTATATGATGAACTAGACCGACCCATACTTACCAAACATGGATTAATAGTTCTCCACATGACTATGAAGGAGAAACATGAGTGAAACAATCTCAATCCAAGGGAGGAACATCAATTGGACCAAATTTTGGGAACCGGAAAAGGTAAGGAGTCGAAATGTAGCTCTGTACCTCCACATTGTGGGAACTTAGGTTTTGTGTATATGATGAACTAGACAGAACTCCATACCAAATTTTGGGAACCGGAAAAGGTAAGGAGTCTGTAATATAGCTTCGTGTGTCCACGTTGTGGGAACTTAGTTGTAGTGTATATGATGAACTAGACAGACCCATACTTACCCAAACATGGATTAATAGGTTCTCCACATGAATATGAGGAGAAACATGAGTGTAACGGTCTCAATCCAAGGAGGAACATCAATTGGACAATATTTTGGAACCGGAAGAGGTAAGGAGTCCGAAATGTAGCTCTATACCTCAACATTGTGGGAACATACTTGTAGTGTATATGATGAACTAGACAGACCCATACTTACCCAAACAGGATTAATAGGTTCTCCACATGACTATAAGGAGAAACATGATTGAAACAGTCTCAATCCAAGGGAGGAACATCAATTGGACCATATTTTGGAACGGAAGAGGTAAGGAGTCCGAAATGTAGCTCTACCTCCATATTGTGGGAACTTACTGTAGTGTATATGATGAACTAGACAGACCCATACTTACCCAAACATGGATTAATGGTTCTCCACATGACTATGAGGAGAAACATGTGTGAAACAGTCTCAATCCAAAGGGAGGAACATCAATTGGACCAAATTTTGGGAACCAGAAAAGGTAAGGAGTCCGAAATGTAGCTTCTGTACCTCCACTTGTGGGAACTTACTTGTAGTGTATATGATGAACTAGACAGACCCATACTTACCCAAACATGGATTAATAGTTCTCCACATGAATATGAGGAGAAACATGAGTGTAACGTCTCAATCCAAGGGAGGAACATCAATTGGACCAATATTTTGGAACCGGAAAGAGGTAAGGAGTCCGAAATGTAGCTCTGTACCTCCACATTGTGGGAACTTACTTGTAGTGTATATAATGAACTAGACAGACCCATACTTACCCAAACATGGATTAATAGGTTCTCCACATGACTATGAGGAGAAACATGAGTGAAACGGTCTCAATCCAAGGGAGGAACATCAATTGGACCATATTTTGGAACCGGAAGAGGTAAGGAGTCCGAAATGTAGCTCTACCTCCACATTGTGGGAACTTACTTGTAGTGTATATGATGAACTAGACAGACCCATACTTACCCAAACATGGATTAATGGTTCTCCACATGACTATGAGGAGAAACATGTGTGAAACAGTCTCAATCCAAGGGAGGAACATCAATTGGACCATATTTTGGAACCGGAAGAGGTAAGGAGTCCGAAATGTAGCTCTGTACCTCCACATTGTGGGAACTTACTTGTAGTGTATATGATGAACTAGACGGACCCATACTTACCCAAACATGGATTAATAGGTTCTCCACATGACTATGAGGAGAAACATGAGTGTAACGGTCTCAATCCAAGGGAGGAACATCAATTGGACCAATATTTTGGAAACCGGAAGAGGTAAGGAGTCCGAAATGTAGCTCTATACCTCCACATTGTGGGAACATACTATATATAATGAACTAGACGGACCCATACTTACCCAAACATGGATTAATAGGTTCTCCACATGACTAAGGAGAAACATGAGTGTAACGGTCTCAATCCAAGGGAGGAACATCAATTGGACATATTTGGAACCGGAAGAGGTAAGGAGTCCGAAATGTAGCTCTATACCTCACATTGTGGGAACTTACTTGTAGTGTATATGATGAACTAGAGACCCATACTTACCCAAACATGGATTAATAGGTTCTCCACATGACTATAAGGAGAAACATGAGTGAAACAGTCTCAATCCAAGGGAGGAACATCAATTGGACCATATTTTGGAACCGGAAGAGGTAAGGAGTCCGAAATGTAGCTCCCTCCACATTGTGGGAACTTACTTGTAGTGTATATGATGAACTAGACAGACCCATACTTACCCAAACATGGATTAATAGGTTCTCCACATGACTATGAGGAGAAACATGAGTGAAACAGTCTCAATCCAAGGGAGGAACATCAATTGGACCATATTTTGGAACCGGAAGAGGTAAGGAGTCCGAAATGTAGCTCTGTACCTCCACATTGTGGGAACTTACTTGTAGTGTATATGATGAACTAGACGACCCATACTTACCCAAACATGGATTAATAGGTTCTCCACATGACTATGAGGAGAAACATGAGTGAAACGGTCTCAATCCAAGGGAGGAACATCAATTGGACCATATTTTGGAACCGGAAGAGGTAAGGAGTCCGAAATGTAGCTCTGTACCTCCACATTGTGGGAACTTACTTGTAGTGTATATGATGAACTAGACGACCCATACTTACCCAAACATGGATTAATAGTTCTCCACATGACTATGAGGAGAAACATGAGTGAAACAGTCTCAATCCAAGGGAGGAACATCAATTGGACCATATTTTGGAACCGGAAGAGGTAAGGAGTCGAAATGTAGCTCTGTACCTCCACATTGTGGGAACTTACTTTAGTGTATATGATGAACTAGACAGACCCATACTTACCCAAACATGGATTAATGGATTCATAGCTTTTACACATGACTATGAGGACAAACATGAGTGAAACAGGTCTCAATCCAAGGGAGGAACATCAATTGGACCATATTTGGAACCGGAAGAGGTAAGGAGTCCGAAATGTACCTCTGTGACCTCCACATTGTGGGAACTTACTTGTAGTGTATATGATGAACTAGATGGACCCATACTTACCCAAACATGGATTAATAGGTTCTCCACATGACTATGAGGAGAAACATGAGTGAAACGGTCTCAATCCAAGGGAGGAACATCAAATGGACCAATTTGGGAACCGGAAGAGGTAAGGAGTCCGAAATGTAGCTCTGTGCCTCCACATTGTGGGAACTTACTTGTAGTGTATATGATGAACTAGACGGACCCATACTTACCCAAACATGGATTAATAGGTTCTCCACATGACTATGAGGAGAAACATGAGTGAAACGGTCTCAATCCAAGGGAGGAACATCAAATGGACCAAATTTGGGAACCGGAAGAGGTAAGGAGTCCGAAATGTAGCTCTGTACCTCCACATTGTGGGAACTTACTTGTAGTGTATATGATGAACTAGACGGACCCATACTTACCCAAACATGGATTAATAGGTTCTCCACATGACTATGAGGAGAAACATGAGTGAAACGGTCTCAATCCAAGGGAGGAACATCAAATGGACCAATTTGGGAACCGGAAGAGGTAAGGAGTCCGAAATGTAGCTCTGTACCTCCACATTGTGGGAACTACTTGTAGTGTATATGATGAACTAGACGGACCCATACTTACCCAAACATGGATTAATAGGTTCTCCACATGACTATGAGGAGAAACATGAGTGAAACGGTCTCAATCCAAGGGAGGAACATCAAATGGACCATATTTGGGAACCGGAAGAGGTAAGGAGTCCGAAATGTAGCTTTCTACCTCCACATTGTGGGAACTTACTTGTAGTGTATATGATGAACTAGACGACCCATACTTACCCAAACATGGATTAATAGGTTCTCCATATGACTATGAGGAGAAACATGAGTGAAACGTCTCAATCCAAGGGAGGAACATCAAATGGACCAAATTTTGGGAACCGGAAGAGGTAAGGAGTCCGAAATGTAGCTTGTGCCTCCACATTGTGGGAACTTACTTGTAGTGTATATGATGAACTAGACGGACCCATACTTACCCAAACATGGATTAATAGGTTCTCCACATGACTATGAGGAGAAACATGAGTGAAACGGTCTCAATCCAAGGGAGGAACATCAAATGGACCAAATTTGGGAACCGGAAAGAGGTAAGGAGTCCGAAATGTAGCTCTGTGCCTCCACATTGTGGGAACTTACTTGTAGTGTATATGATGAACTAGACGGACCCATACTTACCCAAACATGGATTAATAGGTTCTCCACATGACTATGAGGAGAAACATGAGTGAAACGGTCTCAATCCAAGGGAGGAACATCAAATGGACCATAATTTGGGAACCGGAAGAGGTAAGGAGTCCGAAATGTAGCTCTGTGCCTCCACATTGTGGGAACTTACTTGTAGTGTATATGATGAACTAGACGGACCCATACTTACCCAAACATGGATTAATAGGTTCTCCACATGACTATGAGGAGAAACATGAGTGAAACGGTCTCAATCCAAGGGAGGAACATCAATTGGACCAAATTTTGGAACCGGAAGAGGTAAGGAGTCCGAAATGTAGCTCTGTGCCTCCACATTGTGGGAACTTACTTGTAGTGTATATGATGAACTAGACGGACCCATACTTACCCAAACATGGATTAATAGGTTCTCCACATGACTATGAGGAGAAACATGAGTGAAACGGTCTCAATCCAAGGGAGGAACATCAATTGGACCAATTTGGAACCGGAAGAGGTAAGGAGTCCGAAATGTAGCTCTGTACCTCCACATTGTGGGAACTTACTTGTAGTGTATATGATGAACTAGACGACCCATACTTACCCAAACATGGATTAATAGGTTCTCCACATGACTATGAGGAGAAACATGAGTGAAACGGTCTCAATCCAAGGGAGGAACATCAATTGGACCAAATTTGGGAACCGGAAGAGGTAAGGAGTCCGAAATGTAGCTCTGCCTCCATTGTGGGAACTTACTTGTAGTGTATATGATGAACTAGACGACCCATACTTACCCAAACATGGATTAATAGGTTCTCCACATGACTATGAGGAGAAACATGAGTGAAACGGTCTCAATCCAAGGGAGGAACATCAATTGGACCAAATTTTGGGAACCGGAAGAGGTAAGGAGTCCGAAATGTAGCTCTATACCTCCACATTGTGGGAACTACTTGTAGTGTATATGATGAACTAGACGGACCCATACTTACCCAAACATGGATTAATAGGTTCTCCACATGACTATGAGGAGAAACATGAGTGAAACGGTCTCAATCCAAGGGAGGAACATCAATTGGACCAATATTTTGGAACCGGAAGAGGTAAGGAGTCCGAAATGTAGCTCTATACCTCCACATTGTGGGAACTTACTTGTAGTGTATATAATGAACTAGACACCCATACTTACCCAAACATGGATTAATAGGTTCTCCACATGACTATGAGGAGAAACATGAGTGAAACGGTCTCAATCCAAGGGAGGAACATCAATTGGACCAATTTTGGAACCGAAGAGGTAAGGAGTCCGAAATGTAGCTCTGTGCCTCCACATTGTGGGAACTTACTTGTAGTGTATATGATGAACTAGACGACCCATACTTACCCAAACATGGATTAATAGGTTCTCCACATGACTATGAGGAGAAACATGAGTGAAACGGTCTCAATCCAAGGGAGGAACATCAAATGGACCAAATTTGGGAACCGGAAGAGGTAAGGAGTCCGAAATGTAGCTCTGTGCCTCCACATTGTGGGAACTTACTTGTAGTGTATATGATGAACTAGACGGACCCATACTTACCCAAACATGGATTAATAGGTTCTCCACATGACTATGAGGAGAAACATGAGTGAAACGGTCTCAATCCAAGGGAGGAACATCAAATGGACCAAATTTGGAACCGGAAGAGGTAAGGAGTCCGAAATGTAGCTCTGCCTCCACATTGTGGGAACTTACTTGTAGTGTATATGATGAACTAGACGGACCCATACTTACCCAAACATGGATTAATAGGTTCTCCACATGACTATGAGGAGAAACATGAGTGAAACAGTCTCAATCCAAGGGAGGAACATCAATTGGACCAAATTTGGAACCGGAAGAGGTAAGGAGTCCGAAATGTAGCTCTGTACCTCCACATTGTGGGAACTTACTTGTAGTGTATATGATGAACTAGACGGACCCATACTTACCCAAACATGGATTAATAGGTTCTATCCACATGACTATGAGGAGAAACATGAGTGAAACGGTCTCAATCCAAGGGAGGAACATCAATTGGACCAATTTGGGAACCGAAGAGGTAAGGAGTCCGAAATGTAGCTCTGTGCCTCCACATTGTGGGAACTTACTTGTAGTGTATATGATGAACTAGACGACCCATACTTACCCAAACATGGATTAATAGGTTCTCCACATGACTATGAGGAGAAACATGAGTGAAACGGTCTCAATCCAAGGGAGGAACATCAATTGGACCAAATTTGGGAACCGGAAGAGGTAAGGAGTCCGAAATGTAGCTCTGCCTCCACATTGTGGGAACTTACTTGTAGTGTATATGATGAACTAGACGGACCCATACTTACCCAAACATGGATTAATAGGTTCTCCACATGACTATGAGGAGAAACATGAGTGAAACGGTCTCAATCCAAGGGAGGAACATCAATTGGACCAAATTTTGGGAACCGGAAGAGGTAAGGAGTCCGAAATGTAGCTCTTACCTCCACATTGTGGGAACTACTTGTAGTGTATATGATGAACTAGACGGACCCATACTTACCCAAACATGGATTAATAGGTTCTCCACATGACTATGAGGAGAAACATGAGTGAAACGGTCTCAATCCAAGGGAGGAACATCAAATGGACCAATATTTGGGAACCGGAAGAGGTAAGGAGTCCGAAATGTAGCTCTATGCCTCCACATTGTGGGAACTACTTGTAGTGTATATGATGAACTAGACACCCATACTTACCCAAACATGGATTAATAGGTTCTCCACATGACTATGAGGAGAAACATGAGTGAAACGGTCTCAATCCAAGGGAGGAACATCAATTGGACCATATTTGGAACCGGAAGAGGTAAGGAGTCCGAAATGTAGCTCTGTACCTCCACATTGTGGGAACTTACTTGTAGTGTATATGATGAACTAGACGGACCCATACTTACCCAAACATGGATTAATAGGTTCTCCACATGACTATGAGGAGAAACATGAGTGAAACGGTCTCAATCCAAGGGAGGAACATCAATTGGACCATAATTTGGGAACCGGAAGAGGTAAGGAGTCTGTACCTCCACATTGTGGGAACTTACTTGTAGTGTATATGATGAACTAGAGACCCATACTTACCCAAACATGGATTAATAGGTTCTCCACATGACTATGAGGAGAAACATGAGTGAAACGGTCTCAATCCAAGGGAGGAACATCAAATTGGACCAAATTTGGGAACCGGAAGAGGTAAGGAGTCCGAAATGTAGCTCTGTACCTCCACATTGTGGGAACTTACTTGTAGTGTATATGATGAACTAGACGGACCCATACTTACCCAAACATGGATTAATAGGTTCTCCACATGACTATGAGGAGAAACATGAGTGAAACGGTCTCAATCCAAGGGAGGAACATCAATTGGACCAAATTTGGGAACCGGAAGAGGTAAGGAGTCCGAAATGTAGCTCTGTACCTCCACATTGTGGGAACTTACTTGTAGTGTATAATGATGAACTAGACGGACCCATACTTACCCAAACATGGATTAATAGGTTCTCCACATGACTATGAGGAGAAACATGAGTGAAACGGTCTCAATCCAAGGGAGGAACATCAATTGGACCAAATTTGGAACCGGAAGAGGTAAGGAGTCCGAAATGTAGCTCTGTACCTCCACATTGTGGGAACTTACTTGTAGTGTATATGATGAACTAGACGGACCCATACTTACCCAAACATGGATTAATAGGTTCTCCACATGACTATGAGGAGAAACATGAGTGAAACAGGTCTCAATCCAAGGGAGGAACATCAATGGACCAAATTTGGGAACCGGAAGAGGTAAGGAGTCCGAAATGTAGCTCTGTGCCTCCACATTGTGGGAACTTACTTGTAGTGTATATGATGAACTAGACGGACCCATACTTACCCAAACATGGATTAATAGGTTCTCCACATGACTATGAGGAGAAACATGAGTGAAACGGTCTCAATCCAAGGGAGGAACATCAATGGACCAAATTTGGGAACCGGAAGAGGTAAGGAGTCCGAAATGTAGCTCTGTGCCTCCACATTGTGGGAACTTACTTGTAGTGTATATGATGAACTAGACGGACCCATACTTACCCAAACATGGATTAATAGGTTCTCCACATGACTATGAGGAGAAACATGAGTGAAACAGTCTCAATCCAAGGGAGGAACATCAATTGGACCAAATTTTGGGAACCGGAAGAGGTAAGGAGTCCGAAATGTAGCTCTGTGCCTCCACATTGTGGGAACTTACTTGTAGTGTATATGATGAACTAGACGGACCCATAACCCAAACATGGATTAATAGGTTCTCCACATGACTATGAGGAGAAACATGAGTGAAACGGTCTCAATCCAAGGGAGGAACATCAATTGGACCAATTTGGGAACCGGAAGAGGTAAGGAGTCCGAAATGTAGCTCTGTACCTCCACATTGTGGGAACTTACTTGTAGTGTATATGATGAACTAGACGGACCCATACTTACCCAAACATGGATTAATAGGTTCTCCACATGACTATGAGGAGAAACATGAGTGAAACGGTCTCAATCCAAGGGAGGAACATCAATTGGACCATATTTGGAACCGGAAGAGGTAAGGAGTCCGAAATGTAGCTCTGTACCTCCACATTGTGGGAACTTACTTGTAGTGTATATGATGAACTAGACGGACCCATACTTACCCAAACATGGATTAATAGGTTCTCCACATGACTATGAGGAGAAACATGAGTGAAACGGTCTCAATCCAAGGGAGGAACATCAATTGGACCAAATTTGGAACCGGAAGAGGTAAGGAGTCCGAAATGTAGCTCTGTACCTCCACATTGTGGGAACTTACTTGTAGTGTATATGATGAACTAGACGACCCATACTTACCAAACATGGATTAATAGTTCTCCACATGACTATGAGGAGAAACATGAGTGAAACAGTCTCAATCCAAGGGAGGAACATCAATTGGACCAAATTTGGGAACCGGAAGAGGTAAGGAGTCCGAAATGTAGCTCTGTACCTCCACATTGTGGGAACTTACTTGTAGTGTATATGATGAACTAGACGACCCATACTTACCCAAACATGGATTAATAGGTTCTCCACATGACTATGAGGAGAAACATGAGTGAAACGGTCTCAATCCAAGGGAGGAACATCAATTGGACCAATATTTGGGAACCGGAAGAGGTAAGGAGTCCGAAATGTAGCTCTGTACCTCCACATTGTGGGAACTACTTGTAGTGTATATGATGAACTAGACGGACCCATACTTACCCAAACATGGATTAATAGGTTCTCCACATGACTATGAGGAGAAACATGAGTGAAACGGTCTCAATCCAAGGGAGGAACATCAATTGGACCAATATTTGGAACCGGAAGAGGTAAGGAGTCCGAAATGTAGCTCTTACCTCCACATTGTGGGAACTACTTGTAGTGTATATGATGAACTAGACGGACCCATACTTACCCAAACATGGATTAATAGGTTCTCCACATGACTATGAGGAGAAACATGAGTGAAACAGTCTCAATCCAAGGGAGGAACATCAATTGGACCATATTTGGAACCGGAAGAGGTAAGGAGTCCGAAATGTAGCTCTTGTACCTCCACATTGTGGGAACTTACTTGTAGTGTATATGATGAACTAGACGGACCCATACTTACCCAAACATGGATTAATAGGTTCTCCACATGACTATGAGGAGAAACATGAGTGAAAGTCTCAATCCAAGGGAGGAACATCAATTGGACCATATTTGGAACCGGAAGAGGTAAGGAGTCCGAAATGTAGCTCTGTACCTCCACATTGTGGGAACTTACTTGTAGTGTATATGATGAACTAGACGGACCCATACTTACCCAAACATGGATTAATAGGTTCTCCACATGACTATGAGGAGAAACATGAGTGAAACAGGTCTCAATCCAAGGGAGGAACATCAATTGGACCTATTTGGAACCGGAAGAGGTAAGGAGTCCGAAATGTAGCTCTGTACCTCCACATTGTGGGAACTTACTTGTAGTGTATATGATGAACTAGACGGACCCATACTTACCCAAACATGGATTAATAGGTTCTCCACATGACTATAAGGAGAAACATGAGTGAAACAGTCTCAATCCAAGGGAGGAACATCAATTGGACCAATATTTGGAACCGGAAGAGGTAAGGAGTCCGAAATGTAGCTCTGTACCTCCACATTGTGGGAACTACTTGTAGTGTATATGATGAACTAGACGGACCCATACTTACCCAAACATGGATTAATAGGTTCTCCACATGACTATGAGGAGAAACATGAGTGAAACGGTCTCAATCCAAGGGAGGAACATCAATTGGACCAATATTTGGAACCGGAAGAGGTAAGGAGTCCGAAATGTAGCTCTGTACCTCCACATTGTGGGAACTTACTTGTAGTGTATATGATGAACTAGACACCCATACTTACCCAAACATGGATTAATAGGTTCTCCACATGACTATGAGGAGAAACATGAGTGAAACGGTCTCAATCCAAGGGAGGAACATCAATTGGACCAAATTTTGGGAACCGGAAGAGGTAAGGAGTCCGAAATGTAGCTCTGTACCTCACATTGTGGGAACTTACTTGTAGTGTATATGATGAACTAGACGACCCATACTTACCCAAACATGGATTAATAGGTTCTCCACATGACTATGAGGAGAAACATGAGTGAAACGTCTCAATCCAAGGGAGGAACATCAATGGACCAAATTTTGGGAACCGGAAGAGGTAAGGAGTCCGAAATGTAGCTTGTGCCTCCACATTGTGGGAACTTACTTGTAGTGTATATGATGAACTAGACGGACCCATACTTACCCAAACATGGATTAATAGGTTCTCCACATGACTATGAGGAGAAACATGAGTGAAACAGTCTCAATCCAAGGGAGGAACATCAATTGGACCAAATTTTGGAACCGGAAGAGGTAAGGAGTCCGAAATGTAGCTCTGTGCCTCCACATTGTGGGAACTTACTTGTAGTGTATATGATGAACTAGACGGACCCATACTTACCCAAACATGGATTAATAGGTTCTCCACATGACTATGAGGAGAAACATGAGTGAAACGGTCTCAATCCAAGGGAGGAACATCAATTGGACCAAATTTTGGGAACCAAGAGGTAAGGAGTCCGAAATGTAGCTCTGTACCTCCACATTGTGGGAACTTACTTGTAGTGTATATGATGAACTAGACGACCCATACTTACCCAAACATGGATTAATAGGTTCTCCACATGACTATGAGGAGAAACATGAGTGAAACGGTCTCAATCCAAGGGAGGAACATCAATTGGACCAATTTGGAACCGGAAGAGGTAAGGAGTCCGAAATGTAGCTCTGTGCCTCCACATTGTGGGAACTTACTTGTAGTGTATATGATGAACTAGACGGACCCATACTTACCCAAACATGGATTAATAGGTTCTCCACATGACTATGAGGAGAAACATGAGTGAAACGTCTCAATCCAAGGGAGGAACATCAATTGGACCATATTTTGGAACCGGAAGAGGTAAGGAGTCCGAAATGTAGCTCTTACCTCCACATTGTGGGAACTTACTTGTAGTGTATATGATGAACTAGACGACCCATACTTACCCAAACATGGATTAATAGGTTCTCCACATGACTATGAGGAGAAACATGAGTGAAACGGTCTCAATCCAAGGGAGGAACATCAATTGGACCAAATTTGGGAACCGGAAGAGGTAAGGAGTCCGAAATGTAGCTCTGTGCCTCCACATTGTGGGAACTTACTTGTAGTGTATATGATGAACTAGACGGACCCATACTTACCCAAACATGGATTAATAGGTTCTCCACATGACTATGAGGAGAAACATGAGTGAAACGGTCTCAATCCAAGGGAGGAACATCAATTGGACCAAATTTTGGGAACCGGAAGAGGTAAGGAGTCCGAAATGTAGCTCTGTGCCTCCACATTGTGGGAACTTACTTGTAGTGTATATGATGAACTAGACGGACCCATACTTACCCAAACATGGATTAATAGGTTCTCCACATGACTATGAGGAGAAACATGAGTGAAACAGTCTCAATCCAAGGGAGGAACATCAATTGGACCAATTTGGAACCGGAAGAGGTAAGGAGTCCGAAATGTAGCTCTGTGCCTCCACATTGTGGGAACTTACTTGTAGTGTATATGATGAACTAGACGGACCCATACTTACCCAAACATGGATTAATAGGTTCTCCACATGACTATGAGGAGAAACATGAGTGAAACAGGTCTCAATCCAAGGGAGGAACATCAATTGGACCATATTTTGGAACCGGAAGAGGTAAGGAGTCCGAAATGTAGCTCTGTACCTCCACATTGTGGGAACTTACTTGTAGTGTATATGATGAACTAGACGGACCCATACTTACCCAAACATGGATTAATAGGTTCTCCACATGACTATGAGGAGAAACATGAGTGAAACGGTCTCAATCCAAGGGAGGAACATCAATTGGACCAAATTTTGGGAACCGGAAGAGGTAAGGAGTCCGAAATGTAGCTCTGTACCTCACATTGTGGGAACTTACTTGTAGTGTATATGATGAACTAGACGGACCCATACTTACCCAAACATGGATTAATAGGTTCTCCACATGACTATGAGGAGAAACATGAGTGAAACGGTCTCAATCCAAGGGAGGAACATCAATTGGACCAAATTTGGGAACCGGAAGAGGTAAGGAGTCCGAAATGTAGCTCTATACCTCCACATTGTGGGAACTACTTGTAGTGTATATGATGAACTAGACGGACCCATACTTACCCAAACATGGATTAATAGGTTCTCCACATGACTATGAAGGAGAAACATGAGTGAAACAGTCTCAATCCAAGGGAGGAACATCAATTGGACCAAATTTTGGGAACCGGAAGAGGTAAGGAGTCCGAAATGTAGCTCTGTACCTCCACATTGTGGGAACTTACTTGTAGTGTATATGATGAACTAGACCGACCCATACTTACCCAAACATGGATTAATAGGTTCTCCACATGACTATGAGGAGAAACATGAGTGAAACGGTCTCAATCCAAGGGAGGAACATCAATTGGACCAATATTTTGGAACCGGAAGAGGTAAGGAGTCCGAAATGTAGCTCTGTACCTCCACATTGTGGGAACTACTTGTAGTGTATATGATGAACTAGACGACCCATACTTACCCAAACATGGATTAATAGGTTCTCCACATGACTATGAAGGAGAAACATGAGTGAAACATCTCAATCCAAGGGAGGAACATCAATTGGACCAAATTTTGGAACCGGAAGAGGTAAGGAGTCCGAAATGTAGCTGTGCCTCCACGTTGTGGGAACTTATTGTAGTGTATATGATGAACTATTTTGGAACCGGAAGAGGTAAGGAGTCCGAAATGTAGCTCTATACCTCACATTGTGGAACTACTGTATATAATGAACTAGACGGACCCATACTTACCCAAACATGGATTAATAGGTTCTCCACATGACTATAAGGAGAAACATGAGTTGAAACAGTCTCAATCCAAGGGAGGAACATCAATTGGACCATATTTTGGAACCGAAGAGGTAAGGAGTCCGAAATGTAGCTTTCTACCTCCACATTGTGGGAACTTACTTGTAGTGTATATGATGAACTAGACCGACCCATACTTACCCAAACATGGATTAATAAGTTCTCCACATGACTATGAGAGAAACATGAGTGAAACAATCTCAATCCAAGGGAGGAACATCAATTGGACCAAATTTTGGGAACCAAGAGGTAAGGAGTCCGAAATGTAGCTCTGTACCTCCACATTGTGGGAACTTACTTGTAGTGTATATGATGAACTAGACAGACCCATACTTACCCAAACATGGATTAATAGGTTCTCCACATGACTATGAGGAGAAACATGAGTGAAACGGTCTCAATCCAAGGGAGGAACATCAATTGGACCATATTTTGGAACCGGAAGAGGTAAGGAGTCCGAAATGTAGCTCTGTGCCTCCACATTGTGGGAACTTACTTGTAGTGTATATGATGAACTAGACGGACCCATACTTACCCAAACATGGATTAATAGGTTCTCCACATGACTATGAGGAGAAACATGAGTTAAACAGTCTCAATCCAAGGGAGGAACATCAATGGACCATATTTTGGAACCGGAAGAGGTAAGGAGTCCGAAATGTAGCTCTGTACCTCCACATTGTGGGAACTTACTTGTAGTGTATATGATGAACTAGACGACCCATACTTACCCAAACATGGATTAATAGGTTATCCACATGACTATGAAGAAACATGAGTGAAACAGTCTCAATCCAAGGGAGGAACATCAATTGGACCATATTTTGGAACCGAAGAGGTAAGGAGTCCGAAATGTAGCTCTGTACCTCCACATTGTGGGAACTTACTTGTAGTGTATATGATGAACTAGACCGACCCATACTTACCCAAACATGGATTAATAGTTCTCCACATGACTATGAGGAGAAACATGAGTGAAACAGTCTCAATCCAAGGGAGGAACATCAATTGGACCAAATTTTGGGAACCGGAAGAGGTAAGGAGTCCGAAATGTAGCTTTGTGCCTCCACGTTGTGGAAACTTAGTTGTAGTGTAATAATGAACTAGACAGACCTCCATACTTACCCAAACATGGATTAATAGGTTCTCCACATGACTATGAGGAGAAACATGAGTGAACAGTCTCAATCCAAGGGAGGAACATCAATTGGACCAAATTTTGGGAACCGGAAGAGTAAGGAGTCCGAAATGTAGCTCTGTGCCTCCCCATTGTGGGAACTTACTTGTACAGTATATGGTGACTTAGACGGACCATCAATTGAACCATATTTTGGAACCGGAAGAGGTAAGGAGTCCGAAATGAAGCTCTGTACCTCCACATAGTGTGAACTTGTTTGTGGTGTATATGATGAACTAGACGGATCCATACTTACCCAAACATGGAATAATATGTTCTCCACATGAGTATGAGGAAAACATGAGTGAAACAGTCTCAATCCAAGGGAGGAACATCAATTGGACCATATTTTGGAACCAGAAGAGGTAAGGAGTCCGAAATGTAGCTTTGTACCTCCACATTGTGGGAACTTACTTGTAGTGTAAGGAGTGCGAAATGTAGCTTTGTGCCTTCAATTAGGGAACCGAAAGAGGTACGGACTCCAAAATGTAGCTCTGTGCCTCCACATTGTGGGAACTTACTTGTAGTGTATATGATGAACTAACTGACCCATACTTACCCAAACATGGATTAATAGGTTCTCCACATGACTATGAGGAGAAACATCAGTGAAACGGTCTCAATCCAAGGGAGGAACATCAATTGGACTATATTTTGGAACCGGAAGAGGTAAGGAGTCCGAAATGTAGCTTTGTACCTCCACATTGTGGGAACTTACTTGTAGTGTAAGGAGTGCGAAATGTAGCTTTGTGCCTTCAATTAGGGAACCGGAAGAGGTACGGACTCCAAAATGTAGCTCTGTGCCTCCACATTGTGGGAACTTACTTGTAGTGTATATGATGAACTAGACTGACCCATACTTACCCAAACATGGATTAATTGGTTCTCCACAAGACTATGAGGAGAAACATCAGTGAAACGGTCTCAATCCAAGGAAGGAACATCAATTGGACCATATTTTGGAACCGGAAGAGGTAAGGAGTCCGAAATGTAGCACTGTACCTCTACATTGAGGGAACTTACTTGTAGTGTAAGGAGTGCGAAATGTAGCTTTGTGGCTTCAATTTGGGAATCGGAAGAGGTACGGAGTCCGAACTGTAGCTCTGTGCCTCCACATTGTGGGAACTTACTTATAGTGTATATGATGAATTAGACTGACCCATATTACCCAAACATGGATTAATAGGTTCTCCACATGCCTATGAGGAGAAACATGAGGGAAATGGTCTCAATCCAAGGGAGGAACATCAATGGACCATATTTTGGAACCGGAAGAGGTAAGGAGTCCGAAATGTAGCTCTGTGCCTCCACATTGTGGGAAACTTACTTGTAGTGTATATGATGAACTAGATGGACCCATACTTACCAAACATGGATTAATAGGTTCTCCACATGACTATGAGGAGAAACATGAGTGAAACGGTCTCAATCCAAGGGAGGAACATCAATTGGACCAAATTTTGGAACCGGAAGAGGTAAGGAGTCCGAAATGTACCTCTGTGACTCCACATTGTGGAAACTCACTTGTAGTGTATAAGATGAACTAGATGGACCCATACTTACCCAAACATGGATTAATAGTTCTCCACACGACTATGAGGACAAACATGAGTGAAACGGTCTCAATCCAAGGGAGGAACATCAAATGGACCTAATTTGGGAACCGGAAGAGGTAAGGAGTCCGAAATGTACCTCTGTGACTCCAGATTGGAAACTCACTTGTAGTGTATAAGATGAACTAGATGGACCCATACTTACCCAAACATGGATTAATAGCTTCTATACATGACTATGAGGACAAACATGAGTGAAACGGTCTCAATCCAAGGGAGGAACATCAAATGGACCAAATTTGGGAACCGGAAGAGGTAAGGAGTCCGAAATGTACCTCTGTGACTCCAGATTGAGGAAACTCACTTGTAGTGTATAAGATGAACTAGATGGACCCATACTTACCCAAACATGGATTAATAGGTTCTCCACATGACTATGAGGACAAACATGAGTGAAACGGTCTCAATCCAAGGGAGGAACATCAAATGGACCAAATTTGGGAACCGGAAGAGGTAAGGAGTCCGAAATGTACCTCTGTGACTCCAGATTGAGGAAACTCACTTGTAGTGTATAAGATGAACTAGATGGACCCATACTTACCCAAACATGGATTAATAGCTTCTATACATGACTATGAGGACAAACATGAGTGAAACGGTCTCAATCCAAGGGAGGAACATCAAATGGACCAAATTTGGGAACCGGAAGAGGTAAGGAGTCCGAAATGTACCTCTGTGACTCCACATTGTGGAAACTCACTTGTAGTGTATAAGATGAACTAGATGGACCCATACTTACCCAAACATGGATTAATAGCTTATCCACATGACTATGAGGACAAACATGAGTGAAACGGTCTCAATCCAAGGGAGGAACATCAAATGGACCAAATTTGGGAACCGGAAGAGGTAAGGAGTCCGAAATGTACCTCTGTGACTCCAGATTGAGGAAACTCACTTGTAGTGTATAAGATGAACTAGATGGACCCATACTTACCCAAACATGGATTAATAGGTTCTACATATGACTATGAGGACAAACATGAGTGAAACGGTCTCAATCCAAGGGAGGAACATCAAATGGACCTAATTTGGGAACCGGAAGAGGTAAGGAGTCCGAAATGTACCTCGTGACTCCAGATTGGAAACTCACTTGTAGTGTATAAGATGAACTAGATGGACCCATACTTACCCAAACATGGATTAATAGTTCTATACATGACTATGAGGACAAACATGAGTGAAACGGTCTCAATCCAAGGGAGGAACATCAAATGGACCAAATTTGGGAACCGGAAGAGGTAAGGAGTCCGAAATGTACCTCTGTGACTCCACATTGAGGAAACTCACTTGTAGTGTATAAGATGAACTAGATGGACCCATACTTACCCAAACATGGATTAATAGGTTCTACACATGACTATGAGGACAAACATGAGTGAAACGGTCTCAATCCAAGGGAGGAACATCAAATGGACCTAATTTGGGAACCGGAAGAGGTAAGGAGTCCGAAATGTACCTCTGTGACTCCACATTGTGGAAACTCACTTGTAGTGTATAAGATGAACTAGATGGACCCATACTTACCCAAACATGGATTAATAGGTTCTCCACATGACTATGAGGACAAACATGAGTGAAACGGTCTCAATCCAAGGGAGGAACATCAAATGGACCTAATTTGGGAACCGGAAGAGGTAAGGAGTCCGAAATGTACCTCTGTGACTCCACATTGTGGAAACTCACTTGTAGTGTATAAGATGAACTAGATGGACCCATACTTACCCAAACATGGATTAATAGCTTCTACACATGACTATGAGGACAAACATGAGTGAAACGGTCTCAATCCAAGGGAGGAACATCAAATGGACCTAATTTGGGAACCGGAAGAGGTAAGGAGTCCGAAATGTACCTCTGTGACTCCACATTGAGGAAACTCACTTGTAGTGTATAAGATGAACTAGATGGACCCATACTTACCCAAACATGGATTAATAGGTTCTACATGACTATGAGGACAAACATGAGTGAAACGGTCTCAATCCAAGGGAGGAACATCAAATGGACCTAATTTGGGAACCGGAAGAGGTAAGGAGTCCGAAATGTACCTCTGTGACTCCAGATTGAGGAAACTCACTTGTAGTGTTTAAGATGAACTAGATGG
>CACVBM020001458.1:5000-22500 GCA_902728155.2 Microthlaspi erraticum | reverse complement strand
ATTCCAAATCATAACCGAAAGCTATATAAAAAATAATATAGGAGGATCTTGGATAAACAAGATTCATGGTATACTTTTAAAGATTAATTCTCACAAATTTGAGCAAACAATAGAAAAATTTAATAGAAAATCTCTGTCAATAGAGAAAAAACTTTCTTTTTTTTCAGAACCCCAAGAAGAAAAAATTCATTCAGAAGAAGAAATAAAAATTTTCAAATTTTTATTTGATGTCGTTATAACTGATAACAACGATCAAACTCTTATAAAAAATTTTATTGATATCCGTGAAATAACTAAAAAAGTTCCTCGATGGTCATACAAATTAACAAGTGAATTCGAAGAATTGGAAGGCGAAACTGAAGAAAATGTACCAACGGAGCCCGGAATTCGTTCAAGAAAAGCAAAACGTGTAGTGGTTTTTACTGATCAAGAGCCGGATAACAAGCTTTATCCTAATCTCAAAGATAATCAAAATTCGGATCAAAAAGATGAAATGGCTTTGATCCGTTTTTCACAACAATCTGATTTTCGTCGAGAGATAATTAAAGGATCCATGCGTTCCCAAAGGCGTAAAACTGTTATTTGGGAATTTTTTCAAGCAAAAACACACTCGCCCCTTTTTTTTGATAGAATAGATAAACTTTTTGATTTTTCATTTGATATACGGGGGCTCAAAAAAACAATTCTTAGAAATTTCATGTGGAAAAAAAAAAAAAAAAAAAATTATAAAAAAGAGGAAGAAGAATCAAAAATAGAAGAAAAAAGACGGATAGAAATTGCAGAAACTTGGGATAGCTTCCAATTTGCTCAAATAATAAGAGGTTCTCTCTTATTAACTCAATCTATTCTTAGAAAATATATTATAGTACCTTTATTGATAATAATAAAAAATAGCATCCGGCTATTATTATTTCAACTCCCCGAGTGGTCTGAGGATTTAAAGGATTGGAAACGTGAAATGCATATTAAATGTACTTATAATGGGGTTCAACTATCCGAAACTGAATTTCCAAAAAACTGGTTAACGGATGGTATTCAGATAAAAATCCTATTTCCTTTTTATCTTAAACCTTGGCATAAATCTAAATTTCAATCATCTCCGAAGGCTCGGCTAAAAAAAAGAAAAGACAAAGGAGAAAAAAACAATTTTAGTTTTTTAACGGTTTGGGGAATGGAAACAGAACTGCCGTTTGGTTCGGCCAAAAAAAAGCCTTCTTTTTTTGAGCCTATTTCTAAAGAATTAAAAAAAAGAATCAAAAAATATAAAACGAAGTCTTTTCTGGTTTTAAGGATTCTCAAAGAAAGAGCAGCCATTTTCCTAAAAGTCGCAAAAGAAATCCAAAACTGGATTATCAAAAACTTTCTTTTTCTAAAAGGAAAAATAAACAACCTTTCAAAACAAAATCTAATTCCATTAGTTGGACCGAGAGAAATATATGAATTAACTGAAACTAAAAAAGATTCAATAATGAGTAATCAGATGATTCATGAACTATCTGTTCAAAAAAAATCCACGGAGTGGACAAATTCTTCACTCAGTGAAAAAAAAAAAAAAAATTTGATTTATAGAATAAAGACAATCAGAAATCAAACAGACGAAATTGCAAAAGAAAAAGAAAACCTAACTAATAGTTGTAATAAACCGTGTTATGATTTTCAAATAATTGAGTCATCAAAAAAAAGTTGGCAAACATTAAAAAGAAAAAATACCCGATTAATTCGTAAATCTTTTTTTTTTTTTAAATTTTGCATTGAACAACTGTCTCTAGTTATTTTTTTAGGTATCATTAATATTCCAAGAATTACTACACAACTTTTTTTTGAATCAACAAAAACAATTCTTGATAAATATATTTACAAGAATGAAGAAAATGGAGAAAAATTTAATAAAAAAAAAAAAACCATTTATTTTATTTCGACTATAAAAAATTTAATATCAAAAAAAAAAAAATGGAATTCTGACCTATGCTTTTTATCACAAGCATATGTATTTTACAAATTATCACAAATTCAAATTAGTAACTTTGCTAAATTAAAGGCTATTCTTGAATATAACATATGCATAACATCCTCTTTTGTTAAGAATCAACTAAAGGATTTTTTTCAAGAACAAGGAATCTTTCATTATGAATTGAAAGACAAAACCTTTTGTTTTTCTGAAGTAAATCCATGGAAAAACTGGTTACGAAGTCATTCTCAATACAATTTACCTCAGATTGCATGGGCTAGATTAGTAACTCAAAAATGGAAAAAGAAAATAAACCAAGACTCCCCAGTTTTAAATCCAAGTTTAACCAAAAAAGATTCATATGAAAAAAACAAATTTGATAATTACAAAAAACAAAAATTTTTTGAGGCCGACTCATTATTAAATAAAAAAAAAAAATTAAAAAAAGATTGTATATATAATTTTTTTTGCTACAAATCTATTAATTCTGCAGAAAAAAATTTTGACATGTCTTCTATAGGGATTACTCCAAATAATTGTTTAGTCTCTTGTTTTCTAGAAAAATATAATATTCGGGGTATAGGGGAAGTTGGGTATAGAAAATATTTAGATTGGAGAATTCTCCACTTTTGGTTTATAAAAAAACTAAATATTGAGCCCCGGGTTGATACCACAAGTAAAAAAATATATAGTCAGACTCAAGTTCAGAATTATCAAAGAATTGATAAAATAACTCCGCCGGGTCTTGCCAATCAAAAAAGAAACTTTTTTGATTGGATGGGAATGAATGAAGAAATACTAAATCCTCGTGTAACAAATTTTGAATTTTTTTTCTTTCCGGAATTTTTCTTATTTTCTAGTACATATAAAATGAAACCATGGGTCATACCAATTAAATTACTTCTTTTCAATTTTACTGAAAAAAAAAGTGTTAATAAAAAGATCACTCTAAAGAAAAAAGGTTTTATAGGATCAAATGCAAAAAAATCCCTTCGATTTTATAATCTAACTAAAGAAGAAAAAGAATCAGCAGGTGAAGGAGAGCTTGAATCAGATAAAGAAAAAAAAAGAAATCCTGAATTAGTTTTATCAAACGACGAAAAAAGGATTGAAGAAAATTATGCAGAATCGAAGATAAAAAAACGTAAAAATAAAAAACAATACAAAAGCAATACCGAAGCGGAACTTGATTTATTTCTCACAAGGTATTCGCGTTTTCAATTGCGATGGAATTTTTTTTTTAATCAAAAAATTCTCGATAATGTAAAAGTATATTGTCTCTTAGTTAGACTAAAAAACCCAAACGAGATAGCGATATCTTCTATTGAAAGAGGAGAGATGAGCCTGGATATTCTAATGATTGAGAAGAATTTCACTTTTACAAAATTAATGAAAAAAGGAATATTGATTATTGAACCTGTCCGTTTGTCTGTAAAAAACGCCGGACAACTTCTTATATATAGAACCATAGGTATTTCATTCGTTCAAAAAAAAAAATAAGTACAAGATACAAAAAAAAAAAAAAAGCTATATTGATAAAAAAAACAATTATGATTTCTTTGTCCCAGAAATAATTCTACCCCCTAAACGACGTAGAGAATTTCGAATTCTAATTTGTTTCAACTTAAAAAAAAAATGCGAGGGANAAAAAAAAAAAAAAAAGCTATATTGATAAAAAAAACAATTATGATTTCTTTGTCCCAGAAATAATTCTACCCCCTAAACGACGTAGAGAATTTCGAATTCTAATTTGTTTCAACTTAAAAAAAAAAAATGCGAGGGATAGAAATTTAAGATTTGATAAGAATATTCAAAACTTGACCACAGTTTTGCATAAAAAGAAAGATCTTGATAAGGATAAAAATAACCTAATTAAATTAAAATCATTTCTTTGGCCCAATTTTAGATTAGAAGATTTAGCTTGTATGAATCGCTATTGGTTTAATACTACTAACGGAACTCATTTCAGTATGATAAGAATACATATGTATACGCGATTTCAAAGTAATTAATGATAGATCTTTTTTACTATATATAATATATAAGTTGCGATATATGAAAACAATTGATAAATATGAGGGATTTTCAAAATTGGAATCTTTATACATGAAATGAATTTCATCAATGACATAAGATATCTATTGGAGCAGATCCATAAATAAATTAACAGAATCCTCCTCTTTTTAATCTAAATTTAGACTTTTTTTTTAGAAAATTAAGAAGTTTCTAATTAAATTCAGATCCGTATACAAAAAACCTACCATTATTATTACTGATCAGTAAAATTCATATCTTTACAATTCATATTCAAAAGGGAAGGATTTCTTTTTATGATAAAAACTACATTCATTTCATTTCAAGAAAAAAAAGAAGAAAGCAGAGGATCTGTTGAATTTCAAGTATTCAGTTTCACTAATAAGATACGAAGACTTACTTCACATTTGGAATTGCACAGAAAGGATTATTTATCTCAGAGAGGTCTACGAAAAATTCTGGGAAAACGTCAACGACTGCTGGCTTATTTGTCAAAAAAAAATAGAGTACGTTATAAAGAATTAATTAATCAGTTGAATATTCGGGAATTAAAAACTCGTTAAATTCCAAAATTGTGAATTTAGTTAATTTTTTAGATCTTGAATTTTTTGATAAACTTCTTTTTCAACAATCTAATTCATGCCAGAACGAATCAAGGAAAAACTTATGAAGAAACCCGTTACAGGAAAAGATCTTATGATAATCAATATGGGACCTCACCACCCATCCATGCATGGCGTTCTTCGCTTAATTGTTACTCTAGATGGTGAGGATGTTGTTGACTGTGAGCCAATATTGGGTTATTTACACAGAGGAATGGAAAAAATTGCGGAAAACCGAGCAATTATACAATATTTACCTTATGTAACGCGATGGGATTATTTAGCTACTATGTTTACAGAAGCAATAACAGTAAATGGACCCGAACAGTTGGGAAATATTCAAGTTCCTAAAAGGGCCAGCTATATCAGAGTAATTATGCTGGAATTGAGCCGTATAGCTTCTCATCTGTTATGGCTCGGCCCTTTTATGGCAGATATTGGTGCACAGACTCCCTTTTTCTACATTTTCAGAGAACGAGAATTTATATATGATCTATTCGAAGCTGCCACCGGTATGAGAATGATGCATAATTTTTTTCGTATTGGAGGAATAGCGGCTGATTTACCTTATGGTTGGATAGATAAATGCTTAGATTTTTGTGATTATTTTTTAACAGAGGTTGTTGAATATCAAAAACTGATTACACGAAATCCTATTTTTTTAGAACGGGTTGAAGGAGTTGGGATTATTGGTGGGGAAGAAGCAATAAATTGGGGTTTATCCGGACCAATGCTACGCGGGTCCGGAATACCATGGGATCTTCGTAAAGTTGATCGTTATGAGTCTTACGATGAATTTGAATGGGAAATTCAGTGGCAAAAACAAGGAGATTCGTTAGCTCGTTATTTAGTACGACTTAACGAAATGACAGAATCCATCAAAATTATTCAACAGGCTCTGGAAGGACTTCCGGGGGGTCCCTATGAGAATTTAGAAAGCAGAAGCTTTGATAGAAAAAGGAATACAGAATGGAATGATTTTGAATATCGATTCATTAGTAAAAAACCTTCTCCGACTTTTGAATTATCAAAACAAGAACTTTATGTAAGAGTTGAAGCTCCAAAAGGGGAATTGGGCATTTTTCTCATAGGAGATCAAAGTGGTTTTCCTTGGAGATGGAAAATCCGACCGCCGGGTTTTATTAATTTGCAAATTCTTCCTGAACTAGTTAAAAGAATGAAATTGGCTGATATTATGACGATACTCGGTAGCATAGATATAATTATGGGAGAAGTTGATCGTTAAAATGATAATTTATGCAACAGAAGTACAAACTATAAATTCTTTTGTTAGATTGGAATCTTTAAAAGAGGTCTATGAGCTCATATGGATATTTATCCCTATATTTTCTCTTGTATTGGGAATCGTAACGGGTGTACTAGTAATTGTTTGGTTAGAAAGAGAAATATCTGCAGGGATACAACAACGTATTGGACCTGAATACGCTGGCCCATTGGGAATTCTTCAAGCTCTAGCCGACGGGACAAAACTACTTTTAAAAGAAGATCTTCGCCCATCTAGAGGAAACACTCCTTTATTTAGTATTGGACCATCTATAGCAGTTATCTCAATTTTACTAAGTTATTCAGTAATTCCCTTTAGCAATCACCTTGTTTTAGCGGATCTCAATATCGGTATTTTTTTATGGATTGCCATCTCAAGTATTGCTCCGATTGGACTTCTTATGTCAGGATATGGATCAAATAATAAATATTCTTTTTTAGGTGGTCTGCGAGCTGCTGCCCAATCGATTAGTTATGAAATACCATTAACTCTATGTGTTTTATCAATATCTCTACGTGCGATTCGTTGAAATATAGACGTTTATTTGTACTATTCTGTTTCTTCTAGACGAATTAAGTTAAAAACGGAATATATAGATATTTCTCTTTCGGGTTAATCTTAATAAAAGGAATTTGATAGTTATATATGAGTGAAAAAAACTGCTCATAAATTAGCAGTAAAAAGAAAAATTGAGTCTCATTTCCTATGTACAAAGGTTAAACGGAAATAAATGTAAGAATCACTTTACCCCGAGGTTGGTTGATTAGTCATCCTGGCTTGAAGCGGGTTAAAAATATTAACCGTATGACGTTTTCACTATCAGTTATATAGATTAACATACATGTATTACAAAGTGAGCGGCAATTAGGTAAAAATAAGTGGATGGTTAGAAACACCAAAATACACAAAGAATTTGTAATAGAGATTAACCAAATAAAAAAGGATATTTATGCATAACATAAGATAACAAAAAAAAAAGAAGGTTAATTGGGGCTTGAAATTAGTAGAAATGATCAAACAGTACTCCCCAAGATTCCGATTCAGAGTATGATCCTATCCACCGATAAATGTAATGACTATCAGAAACGAAATAATCCTTTATTTTTTAAGTCCACCAACTTTTTTTCTAAAAAAGAAAGAAGAATAGGAATGAAACAAGGATATTTTTTTCATATATTTCGAAAATAAAATAGAATTTCTGTCATGAATAATAAACTAATAGGATATCTAATCCTTTTTCGTAATCGAAAACCACGATGGGCTGAAATACCTCTTTTTTTTTTACAAGGAGTATTTTATTAAAGTATTTAAGTTATTACTCAACAAATAGAAATTTAAATTTGTAAAGGATGAGATGAATTCCGAAGCGCTTTTTTTAATTCTTAGAATTTGAGCAGACAGAATTCCATTGGTATAATTTGGGACCCCAGATATATTTATATTTCATTTATTTTAGAACACATCATATCCATCTAAATAATACTAATCTGGTCCTTAGATTTATTTATGACCCCCGAGGAGCCGTATGAGGCGAAGACCTCATGTACGGTTTTGTAATAGCGGTGAGAATAGTAATGTTATCACCGACTAGGATTATCTAACAGTTTAAGTACAGTTGATATAGTTGAGGCACAATCAAAATATGGTTTTTGGGGATGGAATTTGTGGCGTCAACCTATAGGTTTTCTCATTTTTCTAATTTCTTCCCTAGCAGAATGCGAGAGGTTACCGTTTGATTTACCAGAAGCGGAAGAGGAATTAATAGCAGGTTATCAAACTGAATATTCAGGTATCAAATTTGGTTTATTTTACGTTGCTTCTTATCTAAATCTATTAATTTCCTCATTATTTGTAACAGTTTTATACTTAGGCGGTTGGAATATTTCTATCCCGTATATATCTATTTTGGAGCTATTTGAAAGGGATCAAATTTTTGGAACAACAATTGGTATTTTTATTACATTAGCGAAAACTTATTTGTTCTTGTTCATTTCTATCGCAACAAGATGGACTTTACCTAGGCTAAGAATGGATCAACTATTAAATCTTGGATGGAAATTTCTTTTACCTATTTCCCTTGGTAATCTATTATTAACAACTTCTTTCCAACTCTTTTCACTCTAAATTGCAAACGAATCCAACGGATTCATTACTTGTTTTAACCAAGAGAAAGAAACAAAGAGAAAATTATTCATAGATAATTACAATATGCTTCCTATGATAATTGGGTTCATGAATTATGGTCAACAAACCCTACGAGCTGCAAGGTATATTGGTCAAGGTTTCACGATTACCTTATCCCACACAAATCGTTTACCTGTAACTATTCAATATCCCTATGAAAAATTAATAACATCGGAACGTTTCCGCGGTCGAATCCATTTCGAATTTGATAAATGCATTGCTTGTGAAGTATGTGTTCGAGTATGTCCTATAGATCTGCCTGTTGTTGATTGGAAATTGGAAACTAATATTCGAAAAAAACGATTGCTTAATTACAGTATTGATTTTGGAATTTGTATATTTTGTGGTAATTGTGTTGAGTATTGTCCAACAAATTGTTTGTCAATGACTGAAGAATATGAATTTTCAACTTATGATCGCCACGAATTGAATTATAATCAAATAGCTTTAGGTCGTTTACCAATGTCAGTAATTGACGATTACACCATTCGAACAATTTTGAATTCACCTCAAAAAAAAAACGGATAAACCCATCAATTTTATAAAAAAAAAAGAATTCAAAATTATTGAATTATATAAAAAATTAAATGAAAAACTTGTATATTATTTATATAAGAATATTAAGTATTAAGGCTCATTCTTTTAATATATTCGTAATTACTTTCTTGAAATAGATAGGTGGAAATACACTTGAAAATAAAAGGGGGGGGGGGGACTGTTACTAATAATTGTATCTACATCAATTCATATCCATTCGATTCTAATTTCACTCTATTAGAAACATTTTAGAAACATATTTAAAAAGAATTCCCCGGTTAAATTAATAAGGTCATGAAAAGGGTTTCTATTTTTTTCTTAATTTATAATAATATAATGGATTTGCCTGGATCAATACATGATTTTCTTTTAGTTTTTCTGGGACCCGGTCTTCTCGTAGGAGGTCTGGGAGTGGTATTACTTCCCAACCCAATATTTTCAGCCTTTTCCTTAGGATTTGTTCTTGTTTGTATATCTTTATTGTATATTCTATCAAATTCCCATTTTGTAGCTGCCGCACAACTCCTTATTTACGTAGGGGCCATAAATGTTTTAATCATATTTGCTGTGATGTTCATGAATGATTCAGAATATTCCACAGATTTTAATCCGTGGACCGTTGGGGATGGGATTACTTCATTGGTTTGTACAACTATTCTTTTTTCATTAATTTCTACTATTCTCGATACGTCTTGGTACGGGGTTATTTGGACTACAAGATTAAACCAGATTCTCGAGCAAGATTTAATAAGTAATAGTCAACAAATAGGAATTCATTTATCAACAGATTTTTTTCTTCCATTTGAACTCATTTCACTAATTCTTTTAGTTGCCTTGATAGGTGCAATTTCTGTGGCTCGTCAATAAAAAACGTTCTAATTCTAATTTAGTAAAAACAAAAAAAAACTTTTTTGTGTATGTTATGATATTTTTTTCCGTTCATTCAATTACATTTGATTGAATACTATTTCAGATTTTAACTCTCCATTTTTATATTTGATATATATTTGAAAAAATTTTCCCTAATATAGTTTTTATTCTAGTTGATTGAATCCGGTGAATTATTTTTATTATTCATATTGAAATGAATCAAAATTGATAAGGAGTTGCTGAATGATACTCGAACATGTACTTGTTTTGAGTGCCTATTTATTTTTGATTGGTCTTTATGGATTGATTACGAGTCGAAATATGGTTAGGGCTCTTATGTGTCTTGAACTTATACTCAATGCAGTTAATATGAATTTCGTAACATTTTCGGATTTTTTTGATAATTCCCAATTAAAGGGGAATATTTTCTGCATTTTTGTTATAGCAATTGCAGCCGCTGAAGCAGCTATTGGATTAGCTATAGTCTCCTCAATTTATCGTAACAGAAAATCAACTCGTATCAACCAATCGACCTTATTAAATAAGTAGCATAAATCAAAAATTATAGATGAAAATTGGCATATATATAATAGGTTTTGACTTAACTAGATTATATTTGTGAAAATCTAAGAAATTAAAGTATTTTAGCCCTTTTTTTTTATCAATTGAGCCAGAATTTATTACAAAAATTCTAGTAAAGGAAATCATTGCTTCATCTAGTATTTTAATATATCATTTTAGTTAGAAGTTTACTAGATTGAAAATTTATGACATTCAAAAAACTATAGATCCTATGTCACATTCAGTAAAAATTTATGATACCTGTATAGGATGTACTCAATGTGTCCGAGCATGCCCTACAGACGTATTAGAAATGATACCTTGGGATGGATGTAAAGCTAAGCAAATAGCTTCCGCTCCAAGAACTGAGGACTGTGTTGGTTGTAAGAGATGTGAATCCGCCTGTCCAACGGATTTTTTGAGCGTTCGAGTTTATTTATGGCATGAAACAACTCGAAGTATGGGTCTAGCTTATTGATACGTTACCGAAAACCTCATTTGAATAAATTTGGAATAAATTTTATTTTTTTTTATTGACAAGTACTCGTACTCAAAAAAGTTAAATTATATTTTTTTATTTATCTATTTTTTTGAGTACGCGTTCTTTGGACCTGGTGTATCTTGTCTTTACCACGAATGATTTTCCTTGGTTAACAATAATTGTTGTTTTTCCAATATCTGCCGGTTCATTAATGTTATTTCTCCCGCATAGGGGAAATAAAGTCAATAAGTGGTATACAATATGCATTTGTATCTTAGAACTGCTTCTAACGACCTACGCTTTTTGTTATAATTTTAAAATGGACGATCCATTAATTCAACTGTCCGAAGATTATAAATGGATCAATTTTTTTGATTTTTACTGGAGACTGGGGATAGATGGACTTTCTATCGGAACGATTTTACTGACCGGATTTATTACTACTTTAGCTACTTTAGCGGCTTTTCCCGTTACTCGGGATTCCCGATTATTCCATTTCCTGATGTTAGCAATGTACAGCGGTCAAATAGGATCATTTTCTTCTCGGGATCTTTTACTTTTTTTCATTATGTGGGAATTAGAATTAATCCCAGTTTATCTACTTTTATCCATGTGGGGTGGAAAAAAACGTCTGTATTCAGCTACAAAATTTATTTTATACACTGCAGGAAGTTCTATTTTTTTATTAATAGGCGTTTTAGGTATAAGTTTATATGGTTCGAACGAACCAACATTAAATTTAGAACTATTAGCTAATCAATCCTATCCTGTGACACTCGAAATACTATTTTATATTGGATTTCTTATTGCTTTTGCCGTCAAATCGCCGATTATCCCTTTACATACTTGGTTACCTGACACCCATGGCGAGGCACATTACAGTACCTGTATGCTTCTCGCTGGAATCTTATTAAAAATGGGAGCATATGGGTTGGTTCGAATCAATATGGAATTATTACCTCACGCCCATTCTATGTTTTCTCCTTGGTTGATGGTAGTCGGTACAATCCAAATAATTTATGCAGCTTCAACATCTCCCGGTCAACGTAATTTAAAAAAGAGAATTGCCTATTCTTCTGTATCTCATATGGGTTTTATAATTATAGGTATTGGTTCTATAACGGATCCTGGACTTAATGGAGCTATTTTACAAATAATCTCGCATGGATTTATTGGCGCTGCACTTTTTTTCTTGGCAGGAACGAGTTATGATAGAATTCGGCTTGTTTATCTTGATGAAATGGGTGGAATGGCCATCTCCATCCCAAAGATATTTACAATGTTCACTGTCTTATCGATGGCTTCCCTTGCATTACCGGGCATGAGTGGTTTTGTTGCAGAATTAATCGTTTTTTTTGGAATAATTACCAGTCAAAAATATTTCTTAATTTCCAAAATTTTAATTATTTTTGTAATGGCAATTGGAATGATATTAACTCCTATATATTTATTATCTATGTTACGCCAAATGTTCTATGGATACAAATTAATTAATGTAAAAAACTTTTCTTTTTTTGATTCTGGACCCCGAGAGTTATTTCTTTCAATCTCTATTCTTCTACCCATAATTGGTATTGGGCTTTATCCTGATTTTGTGCTCTCATTAGCAAGTGACAAGGTCGAATCCATTTTATCTAATTATTTTTATGGATAGTTTTAAGGAAAAAAAAAAAAGTATTAAATTGAATTGTAATCAGAAGAAGTCTTTGGCCTTTGTATTGTGAGAACCTTTTGAATCATTGTAGTACTTGATTCAAAAGGTTCTTGCTCATTTACTACTAAATCTAAATTCGACTTCTTAACTTATATGATATGAAGTTTTATAAAGAAAAGATGCTATTCTTTTTTATTTGGATTCCTTTCTTTTTTTGTTAATGTTTTTTTTATTTAATTTGATGTAAATGAACCATAACTGTGTAAACCTATTCCTAAAAGATTGACGCCAAAATAGCATATCCAAATTAAAAGAAAGCCTATCGAAGCCACAATTGCAGAATTTATACCCTTAACATTCCTATTTGTTTTAATATGTAAATAAATTGCAAATATGGTCCAAGTAATAAATGCCCAAGTTTCTTTTGGATCCCAATTCCAATATGAACCCCATGTCTCATTAGCCCATACAGCTCCTGAAAGAATGCCGACGGTCAAAAAAATAAATCCAAGACTAATAATCCGAAAACTCCAATAATCTAATTGTTCAATCAATTGATACCTATAATAATTTCTAGAAAAACTAAAATTAATGTTTGGTTGTAGTAAAATAGAATTTCTTTCGTTTATGTAGTAAAGTACATCAAAAGAAAAGAATTCATTTAATAATTTTTTTTGTTTACTATTCTTTTTCCAAAAAGTGGGTCCGACTTTGCGAAATGTAATGACTAGAAGAGCTATTGATAATAATGATCCGCATAACAGAGCGCCATAGCCTAATATCATCATACTTACGTGCATCATTAACCACTGGGACTGGAGAGCTGGTACTAATATTGCAGACTGAGGCATTTTGTTTAAAAGACTTGAAGTAGCAAAACCTTGAATAAAAAGAGCACTTGGCGCAGTTATTGCGTTTAAGTGATTTTTTTGTTTTTTCTTAAAATAGGAAACTATATGAATAATTGAAAAAGTCCACGAAAGAAAAATTAATGATTCATATAAATTACTTAATGGAAAATGTCCTGAATAAATCCAACGAGTGAATAATAATCCTGTTATACCAAAAAATGTAATTACGATTCCTTTATCTGATGAATCAAAAAATCCTATAATTTCATCTAAATTAACTAAGAAAGTTAAAAAATAAATTGTCAGTACAATTGAAACGACTGAAAAAGATATATGAGTTAATATATGCTCTAAAATTGAAAAAATCATAAAAAATTTGTTAAAAATTAATACTAGGTTTTCCCCGATTTTAGAAAAAAAAAGTCGGGTATTCATTTTATTATAAAACTTATAATATCTCTTTTATAAGATCTTATGCCGCTACTCGGACTCGAACCGAGATGCTCTAGCACTGCTTCCTAAGAGCAGCGTGTCTACCAATTTCACCATAGCGGCAACTTGTTCAAAACAATACTAACAAGTTTTTATTAAATCGTCGAGATTCAAATTTAAATAAAGAAGCCAATTCAATGGAATTGACAATGGGTTTCATGAATAAAAATTTGTTTAAATTAGGTATTTGGGATCTTAATCCAATTAAGATCTTTTTTTTTATCTTAGTTTTTTTAAATTATTTTAATTGACTTTTTGTCCTTTCGATTTTTTCTAAAATACAATGAAAGGAAAATTTCACTAAATTAAAGTAGTTGGGACTTCAACCCAAAGACAAAACTCTAAATGCTTTTTATCATTTTTTTTATTATTTATATTATAGGATTAAAAAAATGATAAAGAGCATTTATCAGTTCTATTAATAAAAAATGTTTTTTCTCAAAATGAAACCTTTTCCAAAATAGTTAGAAATTTCAAATAAAATAAGATTTGCCTAATTGCTCAAGATAAATAAAAAAAATCCTAAAAATATCTATTTTTATGCATCTTTTTTTTATACAAACATAAGATTTTTTGATCGCTTAAAAATCATATATTATTATTTATTATTATTATCTAATATTCACTTAATTGTGTATTGTGACTTATTGTAACTAGATGCTTTTATAACTTTGATTCCAAGTAAAGAATAGAAAGAATATAATAATTCATAGAAATAAAAATTCCTAAAGGGAGAAAGTGACAAATTTTTAACTTATTAAATAAATTTTAAATAAATTAATAAATTTATTAAAGAACCTATTAATTTCGCTTAAAGATCTTTTATTTCCTCGTTAAGAGGAAATACAAGATCTTTATTTATTATTGCATTAAGTTAGTGATAGGGAAAATAAGAATCCCCCCTTTGGAAATGAAAAAAAAATGTGAACCTTCCTTTTTTATCCATATATTCTTTTTTTCTCTTTTGCTTCCTATTTCTTGAATTTTATATGTATTCTAAAAAATTTGTTTTTACGTTAGGATAATTCTAATTATTCTAGTTTTTTTATTTTTTTTGTTGTACAAAAAAACTTTTTGAATTACCTGTAGAAAGTGATTTCCCTAACGAAAAAGCTTTCAACGATGTCCAATATCCCTTCCTTTTCCAAATTTTTTTACGAATACGCTTTTTAGAGATAGAAGTACGTTTTTTTGGAACTGCCATTCAAAAATGAAAAAAGTTTTTCAGTGGTATAATTGGATGTCAAAGACATTTATTATTCTATTCTTTCGGACTCTAGATCGAGTTTTTTTTTCTTTCAAATTTTATTATATATTATTTTCAAAACAAAAAAACAAAAAAGACATTCCAAAGTTTTAAACTCAACTGTTTTTTACTTTTTTTTACTAAAATTTGGTTATTAATTTTTTTTATTTAATGTTTGAAATGCGTACGAAAGTGCTCAGTTAATTAATCTATACTGATAGATTATCAAAAAAAAAAAAAAAAGCTCACTTAGTGTACTGGAAGATAATAACTAAATTCCAGAATTTAAATTCCTTAATAATTCTAAATAATCGAACTCAAATAACTTTTTTTTTTTAGGTAAAGTTTTTTTATTATATAATTAATATTTAAGTATTTTTTTCCCGTGTAAATCTTTGTTCTATTCTTAATATATGTATATAAATTATTGTAATACGGAATTATAATTCACTTTTTCTCTATCTGCATAAAATCACAATTTTTTTTTATATTTTATTTAGTAGTAATAAAAAAAAAGACAAATAATTTTTTTGACAGTAACTTAGTACTATATATTTAATCACTTCTCATTTTTTTTTTGAATATATATTTCTTTTCAACGGTTTATGCAGGATTATACTAATTCGAAAAAATTTCTATTTAGGTTTGAAATCGCGTGCTTTTTTATTGTCCCCTTTGAAAAAAAAAATAGATATATACAAACCAGTGAATAAGAAATAATAAATTTAAGAATAAAATAAAAAGGGTTTTTTATTTTATGGAACATACATATCAATATTCATGGATCATCCCTTTCATTCCGCTTCCAGTACCTTTTTTACTAGGAATTGGACTTCTACTTTTTCCAACAGCAACAAAAAATTTGCGACGTATGTGGACTTTTCTGAGTATTTTTTTGTTAAGTATAGTTATGATCTTTTCACTCTATCTATCTAATCAACAAATTTTTCTAAGTTACATTCATCAAAATGTATGGTCTTGGACCATAAATAATGAATTTTCTTTTGAGTTCGGTTACTTTATGGATCCACTTACTTCTATTATGTCAATATTAATTACAACTGTTGGAATTTTGGTTCTGATTTATAGTGACAATTATATGTCTCATGATCAAGGATATCTGAGGTTTTTTGCTTATATGGGTTTTTTTAACACTTCAATGTTAGGATTAGTTACTAGTTCTAATTTGATCCAAGTTTATTTTTTTTGGGAATTAGTTGGAATGTGTTCGTATTTATTAATAGGTTTTTGGTTCACACGACCTATTGCAGCGAATGCTTGTCAAAAAGCTTTTGTAACTAATCGTGTAGGGGATTTTGGTTTATTATTAGGAATTTTAGGTCTTTATTGGATAACAGGTAGTTTCGAATTTCAGGATTTGTTCAAAATATTCAATAATTTAATTTTAAATAATAGAGTAAATCTCTTATTCCTTACTTTGTGTGCATTTCTATTATTTGTGGGTCCTATTGCTAAATCCGCACAATTTCCTCTTCATGTATGGTTACCTGATGCCATGGAGGGCCCTACTCCTATTTCGGCTCTTATACATGCTGCTACTATGGTAGCGGCGGGGATTTTTCTTGTAGCTCGTCTTCTTCCTCTTTTTATAGTTATCCCTTCTATAATGTATATAATATCTTTGATAGGTATAATAACAGTACTCTTAGGAGCCACGTTAGCTCTTGCTCAAAAAGATATTAAGAGAGGTTTAGCCTATTCTACAATGTCTCAACTGGGTTATATGATGTTAGCCCTAGGTATGGGGTCTTACCGATCCGCTTTATTTCATTTGATTACTCATGCTTATTCGAAAGCTTTGTTGTTTTTAGGATCCGGATCCATTATTCATTCAATGGAAGCTATAGTTGGATATTCTCCAGATAAAAGTCAGAATATGATTCTTATGGGCGGTTTGACAAAACATGTGCCGATTACAAAAACTGCCTTTTTAGTAGGAACACTTTCTCTTTGTGGTATTCCCCCCCTTGCTTGTTTTTGGTCTAAAGATGAAATTCTTAATGATAGTTTGTTGTTTTCCCCAATTTTTGCAATAATAGCTTGTTCAACAGCGGGATTAACCGCATTTTATATGTTTCGGATTTATTTACTTACTTTTGAAGGACATTTAAATACTTATTTTATAAATTACAGTGGAAAAAAAAGCAGCTCCTTATATTCAATTTCTTTGTGGGGTAAAGACGAAGAAAAAAAACTTAATAGAAATTTTGGGTTAGTACCATTATTAACAATGAATAATACGAAAAGAGCCTCTTTTTTTTACAAGAAAACATATAAAATTTGTAATAATGTAAGAAATCGAACTTTTATTACTGTTGAAAATTTTGGACTTAATACAAGAACTTTCTATTATCCCCATGAATCAGACAATACTATTCTATTTCCTATACTTGTATTGCTTTTATTTACTTTGTTTATTGGGGCGATAGGAATTCCTTTCAATCAAGAAGGAATAGACTTTGATATATTATCAAAATTATTCACGCCGTCGATAAACCTTTTGCATAAAGATTCAAAAAATTTAATAGATTGGTATGAATTTTTTAGAAATGCAACCCTTTCGGTCAGCATAGCCTTGTTTGGAATATTTATAGCATACTGTTTATATAAGCCTTTTTATTCGTCTTTATTAAATTTAACCTTACTTAATTCATTTCAAAAGTGGCGTTCTAAAGCAATTGGGTGGGAAAAACTAATAAATTTTGTATATAATTGGTCATATAATCGTGGTTAC
>CACVBM020001457.1:0-42328 GCA_902728155.2 Microthlaspi erraticum | reverse complement strand
TCAGATCATCGGCCAGTACTTGCTAACATTCTCAGCAAACCTATACGACGGAGAAAATCTTTCCGGTTTGATAGGAGATGGCTGGACAGAGAAGAAATCTCAGCGGTGGTCCAAGATGGATGGTCGTCCTCTCTCCCACCTGACGCTAACTTAATGACCAGAATCTCAAGTGTAAGGAAAGCTCTCGGAAGGTGGCGGAGCCAAAATGATCTCAATGCAGAAAAGCATATAACAGAACTTAAGGATAAGCTTGATTCCTTGTACAGTGACGGGAATGCCACCACTGAAGAGATTTCAGAGGCAACGAAGGAGCTACATGAAGCTTTGAGATCAGAAGAACTATTCTGGAAACAGAAAAGCAGAGTGCTGTGGCTACGAGAAGGAGACCGAAACTCAAAATTTTTTCACGCCGCAACAAAACAAAGAAGAGCAAGAAACCGTATCACTAGTTTGATTGATGAACAAGGCCAGAGAGAAGAAAATGAAGAAGGAATTGTAGCCATTGCTACAAGATATTTCCGTGGTCTTTTCGAAACATCAAATCCAGTAGAGATCGAGGCAACACTTGACAAGGTTAAAATTGTCATCACCGACAACATGAACGAGACTCTTACAAAACCGGTGACAGAAAATGAAGTCAAGGATGCTCTCTTTGCAATGCATCCAGAGAAGGCACCGGGTCCAGACGGCATGACCGCACTGTTCTATCAGAAGTTCTGGGACATCCTTAAACAAGACATCACCCGTATGGTGAATGAGTTTTTGGCGGAAGGTACCATTGTACCGGGAATCAATGAGACGAACATTTGTCTCATACCCAAGAAGGAGAAACCTCAAGAAATGAGTCAATTTAGACCAATAAGCTTATGTAACGTAAGTTACAAGATCATATCGAAACTATTGTGCCAACGTCTAAAAAGGATACTCCCCAAGTTCATCTCAGAGACCCAATCGGCCTTCGTCGCGGGAAGACAAATTACAGATAATATCTTGATCGCACAAGAATTATTCCATGCACTGAGGACAAATCCCGGAGGAAGAAATAAGAGAATGGCAATAAAAACCGACATGAGTAAAGCTTATGATCGAGTTGAATGGGATTTCATTGAGGCTGTTATGAGGAAGATGGGATTTGCAGAGACATGGATTAGATGGATAATGAGATGCATTACATCAGTGTCGTATCATGTGCTCATCAACGGACAGCCCCGAGGTAACATTATACCAAAACGAGGACTGAGACAAGGAGATCCTCTGTCTCCTTTTATCTTCATTATATGCACGGAAGTACTCATAGCCCTGCTAAACGAGGCGGAAAACGGAAGTAAGATAACTGGAATGCGAGTGGCACGTGCCAGTCCACCGGTATCTCACCTTCTTTTCGCCGACGATAGCCTGTTCTTTTGCAAGGCGGAGCCCCGTGAATGCAGTGAAGTTCTCTCCATCCTACATAAGTATGGTAAAGCCTCAGGACAACGCATAAACTTTGAAAAATCCTCACTGCTCTTTGGCAAGAGGGTTCCCGGATCTACTAAAACACACATCAAATCTATAACCGGAATCCAAAACGAAGGGGGAATGGGGACCTATCTAGGAATCCCAGAAGACATTAGTGGATCAAAATGTAAACTCTTTGCGTATATCAAGGAGCGCCTCCAAAACAGAGTAAATGGATGGAGATCAAAATGGCTTTCTAAAGGAGGGAAGGAGATTTTGATAAAATCAGTAGCACTGGCACTTCCAACCTACGTCATGTCCAGCTTTCTACTCCCGTTGGAGGTATGCGATCAGCTCACAAGTGCGATAGCAAGATTCTGGTGGAGCTCTGACGCAGAAAGAAGAGGAATTCATTGGGCAACTTGGGATAAAATGTGCATATCAAAAGAGGAGGGTGGAACAGGTTTCAGAGACATCCATGACTTTAATCTAGCCCTGTTAGCAAAGCAATTATGGAGACTCTTACGGTTTCCGGACTCCTTGTTGGCAAGAGTCTTGCGAGGAAAATACTTCCCTTACAGCACACCACTTAGAGCTGGCCACACTGACTCTCCGTCGTACGGATGGAGAAGTATTCTAGCGGCTAGACCATTGCTAACAATGGGAATCCTGCAGAAAGTTCACTCTGGACTCAATACTAGAGCTTGGGAGGATCCTTGGATCCCAACTATCCCAGCTAGACATGCAAATCCAAGGATCCCAGTTGTCCATCCTAGAATGACCGTTAGCGACTTCATAAACAGAGAGATAAAGGCATGGAATGTAGAGATGTTAGAAGAATATATGGAGCCAGAGGACATTCCCCTGATACGAAGTATAGCCATCAACAAGACTTTCCACATGGATAGCTTTAGTTGGGGCTATACTAAGAGCGGTCTCTATACAGTAAAATCAGGGTATTGGGTGGCAAAAAATTTACTCAATCCAGCAGAAGAAACATGTTCGGAACCAAGTATCCGACCTTTACAAGTTCAAGCTTGGAAGAGCAAGGCCCCTTACAAGATTAAGCACCTCTTATGGCAAATCATTTCAGGTTACTTAGCGGTTACTAAAAACCTCAATCACAGAGGGATGAGATGTGATAATCACTGCCCTCGCTGCGGAGCTCCTGAAGAAACGATTAACCACGCCATATTTGAATGTCCACCAGCTCTTCAAACGTGGGCCCTTGCCCCCATTCTTACGCCACCAAGCTTATTTCCCTCGTCTGGGATATACACGAACATGGACTATCTATTCTGGAGAAGACCTAACATGGATAATGCTGAGGATGATTGTGATCCCTTTCCATGGATCATATGGTTCATATGGAAAGCCCGCAATGAGAAACTCTTCCGTGGAATCAACAGAGACCCATTAGGGACTGTTCGCCATGCAGTAGCTGAATGTCGAGCTTGGCACCAAGCCAATTCTAAAGCTCCACTTCTTTCAACGACGGGAACCCAAGCCATACGCTTGAGAGATGTATGTATTGTCGATGGCTCTTGGCACCGAGAACAAGCCCACAGCGGAGCTGGATGGATTTGGATAGATCCAGATGGAACTCAACGCTTACTAGGCATCCATAACCAACCACGACGCATCTCCCCTCTTCATGCAGAATTAGAAGCATTAATGTGGGCTATGGAATGTGCAGCGCAGTATACCAACGTTCAAGCCTTTGCAACTGACTGCCAAGACGTCTTAAAGATGATCGAGAAACCAGAGGACTGGCCAAAGTTCTCAACGGAGTTGCAGGAGTTCAGTAGTCTACGAAAACTTTTCTCCTCCTTCTCTATTTCGTATCTCCCTCGTGCTTCAACTAGTAAAGCTGATCATCTGGCTAAGCTTGCTAGGTTGTACCCTAGGTCCTTATCTTTTGTTGGTTATTCTGTTCCGGGGTGGGTAACCACACCAACTCGAGTTTGAGTAATAGAATAGCCGTTTGTCGTCAAAAAAAAAAAAAGAGTCTAGAATTTTAGTTTTTTCTCCAACTCATATACGAATTATAACTATGGAAAAAATAAAAATTATGATTTTTAAAAAATTGGTATGATCTGGTAACAAAATGATATTTCATATTTTCGGATTTTTAATGTTTTTTTTAGTTATACACAGATAGAACCTAATTTTGTGTTTAGTCTAAATGGAATCCAGTCTTGAATGCTATTCTCTAAGTTCATAGAGCATTGATCATCAAGTTTAATTTCCCAAATTTTCTTAGATTACACACATACTGAGAAAACTCAAGATGTTCTTAATCTGTCTGTTTGAAACTTCAACAATTCAACCTAACTACTGATTTGAGGATAATATGGAATACATAAAATAATTTTTTGATTATCAAACTGAATACTATGGAAGTATGGAATATAATCTTGTAAAGTTATACCATTGTTTTCGAAAATCTAATTATACTATCAGATAGATTTTCAAAAATTTCCCAAAAGAAGAACTATTTAGAAATGGAATTCAATTGTTGAAATGAGAATAATGAGGATAACTAATATAGTTTCTCAATCTCGTTGACGTTGAAATGAGGATAACTAATATTATAATAATGAGGATAACTATTTGAAATGAAGAATACAAGAAACACTGACGTTACCAACCCACATGATCAAGTTTACTCTTAACAGCAGCAAACTCGATTGAGTCAAGTCCCTCAACATGGCTATGGTCCTAAAAACAACTACCAAGACCTTCAAGGGACTTTTCCTAGTCAGCAAATGTACATACCACCTGGCTTTCCCCACCAACCACCCCAGCATGCGCCTACACCTGAACATGAGCTCAAGGCCATGTTGAAACAGTTGCTCCAAGGGCAAGCATATGGTGTTGTGAAAACAAGCAAGAAGTTGGCTGATATCAACTCCAAGATTGAGAACCTAACACTACAAGAAAACCATGGAATTTCCAACAAAAGTTTCGACAACCAAAATTATGGGAAAATTTCTAACCAATATCTCACAACTTTCAGTCGTAAATTATATTCGTTGGAAACATATCACAAATTTCCAACAAATATTAAGGGTTAGAATCATGTCGCAAGGTTTGTAGGAAACGTGTTGGTAATTTCCAACGAAATTACCATCGTCACAAATTACTTACGACGATGGTATTGTCAGAAATTATCAACGATAAATTCGTCGGAAACCCGTAGCTATTTATGTATTTGTTTCCAACCAGTTTACGATGACTCCGCGATTTGTTCCAACGATATTTCATCAACTGACGAATCGTTACTGTCGACTTTCCGACGACTAGTTGGATCGTTTCCAACAATTCTGCAATGAAACATCAAACCAATTCCAACGTCTTTGCAACGATATATCAAACCAATTCGAACGTTTTTGGGACGAAACATCAAGCCGATTCCAACGATTTTGCGACGACGCATCAAACCAATTTCATTCGTTTTTGCGACAAAACATCAAACCGACTCCAACAATTTGGCGACGAAACATGGGCCCAATTCCAACGATTTTAACTTCGAGCTGTTTCCAACAAATTTGCGACAAAACTTTTGTTGGAAAATTTAGGTATAAGAAAATCAGAATTGATTTTGCGAAAAAACATAAGGAGAAGTGGAGAAATCGTTTTCTATGGCTTCCAATAAACACATGAATCGTGATTGGATGTACAACCATGTAGATGAAGCTGCCGGAGAGTTGACAAAGGATTATAAGCAAAGGTTTACTGAATTTATGTGTTTTGCTACAAATCAAGAAATTCCATTGGAGTAGGGTAAAATGTTGTATATTCGTCAAGTTATATTCATAAGCCACCAGATTATTGTTGTTAAAAAAAAATAAAAATAAAAAAAAGCCACCCAGATTATTTATTTTTCTTACCAAATTTATAAAGTCTTAGAGCTCGGTTTTCAGATTAGATTAAATTTCAAGTTGAGTCTTGCGATATGTATATATTTTTTTGACACGAATTGAAACATTTGTTTTATATAAACTGAAATATTTTATAGTAAAACCGTTATTAGGTTTTTAAGAAACCGTAAACATTGTAATACAAAAAGAACTACAGCAATTTCGTTAATGATAAAATCCGAACAAGAGCCTAAATTAAGTACAGTAATTCATCATTTTCACCGCCATTTTGTTGTGTATGAGTATGATTTTTGTTTATTTTATTAAACAATCAAATCGGTTTAAATAAGCTAAAAAGGCACGAAAATATGTGTTCTCTGTCAGGAAAATACATATTGTTTGAGCAGAAAACTATAATCAAAGCAAAAGGAGTAAAGCGAAAAAAAAGAAAGCAAAGCAAAACAGGAAGGAAAAGGCGAAATAGACAAAGGAAGAAGAAATAGAAAGGACTCCTGAGCAGAAGAACGATTTCCTCAAGGCGATGATTATGTTGTCTTGTCTCCCTCACTGTCGCTTTTAAGTCAAACCACTCTTTCTCCGATCGGTGACCTCCGGAGACTTCTTCCGCCGTACTTCTCTGTTTTCTTACTTGAGGTGTCCTTTCTTCTCTTACTCCCCCCATCCCCATATTCCGGGAAAACTTTTTCCCTCCTGAGATTTGGGTTTCTTACTCGTTTGTTTTCTTTAAATTGATCTTTAAATTATGCCTCTGGTCCTTAAGTGAGAGATCGATGAATCAATGAATTAGTTATTTCATGGTGAGTAGTAGCAATTTCACGTTTATTGTATTATTCTTCTTCTTCTTCTTAGCTTTGTTTGCTTCTCCGTTCCCATTTCCATGACGTCGGTGGTTTTAGTTTTACTAGGCGAATTTGATTGTAACATTGATATCTTTTTTATTTTTTATTTTTACCAAATCAGTTGTTAGATGAAATTTATTGGTTTCAGGGACCACTTTCTTTGAATGAAAACCTTATAGCTTGGGGACCTTGATTGGGATCGAAACCTAACTTGTTGTCCCATTTTTATAGTTCAATCTTTATAGGTGCAGATAGATATACCCTCAAGACTCTGAGAGCTTGGTGCCGTTTTCTTTGACAAGGTTATATTCATTTCAAATAAGTAAATTTTTGTAGACCCTGCGGTAAGATTTGAGCATTGAGGTTTAGTTTGGAATCTTGTGAGGGGAAAGTTTTCAATTACGATGGCTATATGACTTATGACTTGTTTACATCGTGTTTTCTTGAGGAATCTGTGGGGGCCAGTTGAGTAAATGCCACTAGGTTTTTGTGTGATGGAGAGCACAAGAGGGAGCTAAGAAAAGGAACACCCTTTCTCTTTGCCCTTTTTGCTGGTCTGGCTGAAACATAGAAACCTTTTCCTCTTAATCATAAAAACAAAAAAGTCTTGTGTAAGCAAAAAGCTGATGAGCAGTGTGTGGTAGCTTGAAACTCATAAGCTTGTTTTTCTTCTTTCTTCTTGTATTGATAGTTGATACTTGAAGGTAGCTGAAATACAGATTTGTCTAGTCTTTTCTTGTTTGATTTTTCAGTTTGTTGATCAAAACTTGTGTGGCTGTTGTTGCAGGATTTGTTTCTCTGGCGTTGGTGGTAGGTCTATGAAATCTATCCGCATCTTGAATGGACTGCAACATGAGATCTCCGTTGCCGTGGGACTGGGAGAATTTGATCATGTCCAATCCGTCAAAGACCGAGAATGACAAGAAGCAGCTCTCTACTGAGTGGGAGATTGAGCGTGGTGAAGGAATTGAATCTATAGTTCCATATTTCTCAAGCTTTGAGAGAGTCAAAACTGGCTCCGCCACCAGTTTCTGGCACACTGCTGCTGCATCGAAAAGCTCACAGTCGACCTCTATCAACTCATCATCTCCCACAGTCAAGCGGTTCAAGCTTGGACCAGAAAGCTCCCCTGGAGGAGATTCTTGCAGCAACTTGGATTTTGTCAAGGACAAGGCATCCACAACTCTTGAGGTATCTGTTGCCTCTGCTGAGTCAGATCTTTGTTTGAAACTAGGAAAGCGGACATACTCTGAAGAACTTTGGGGCAGAAACAACAATGACATCTCCCCCGTTTCTACGAAGCTGTTGACTCCATCTGTTGTTGCTCGGAAGAAATCCAAATCGTGTGGTCAGAGCATGCAAGTCCCTCGTTGCCAGATCGATGGATGTGAACTTGATCTCTCATCTGCCAAGGACTATCACCGTAAGCACAGAGTCTGTGAAAACCATTCAAAGTTCCCAAAAGTCTTTGTGAATGGCCTTGAACGTCGTTTCTGTCAACAGTGTAGCAGGTAAAGACACCATGATTATAGTTTAGAGCGGTGGTTATGTTCTTGAAGTCGTTTAATTCTTAAGTTTTGTTCAGTTTTACGGTAGGGGAAGTGATCTCTTTTCTAAACTTTTAGGCTCCATGCCGTCTCTGAATTTGATGAGAAGAAAAGAAGCTGCCGCAAACGTCTGTCTCATCATAATGCAAGGCGTCGCAAGCCACAAGGAATGTTTCCACTGAATCCAGAGAGGGTGTACGGTAAGAACCTACACCCCCAACTTTGATATTCTATCTGTATGTTGTTCTGTTTGTCTATAATGTGGAATGTTTACTCGTGCAGATCGAAGACAGCATACAAGTATGTTGTGGAACGGCTTGTCCCTTAACACGAGATCTGAAGAAAAGTATGCGTGGGATACCACTTATGAAACAAAGCCTGAAAGCGGCTTTACTCTGAGCTTCCAGAGAGGTAATGGCTCCGAGGAGCAGTTGTTTGCTGGTAGCAGCCGCTCTTTCTCTGCGTTTCAAACCTCTGGCGGGTTCTCGGCAGGGAAGCCCAAGTTTCAACTTCATGGCGAAGGTTGGTATCTGCACTTGTTCACTGGTCCCTTTATTACATGGATGGAGTAGATTTATCTGTTGTGTTTTTGTTGTGGTAGGTGTGGGAGAATACTCAGGAGTCCACCATGAATCTCAAGAATACCACCGTGCTCTCTCTCTTCTGTCAACCTCTTCGGATCCTCTGGTGCAACCGCATGGGCAGCCACTTTCTCTACTCTTTTCGTATGATAGTGTACCAAAATAGATTTGAGTAAGTATTGTGAAATTTGTATAACCGGTTTAGGTTAAGTTTGTGGATACTAAATCCAAACTTATCAAGACAGCTTCATTATGGATGATAATGTATGCCAATGTTTCTGTTGCTTTCTTATCTCTATCCGTGTTTCAGACTTTCAGACACTAGTAGCAAAGTCATTGTCAACACAACTCTAAACAGTGAATATATGTACTGTACCTCGTATAGACTTTGCAATGTATCTCTGTCTTTATAAAAGACTGCTGGAATTCGCTTTATTTATCAAAATCTTCAGGTTATTTGCAATTCCAGCACAATTATCTTTAGAAGTCAGTTCTTAGTCTTACTTCTTATAATCTAAGTGCGACACATTTGGAAACATAAATCTTTGAAGAGAGAATGATCAGGTTTGTCCCGAGATCCATCATTTATTGAAATGTGGTTGCCTCCAAAACCCACACATCTAACTTTTTTGAAAATAAAAACAGAGCTTGTCTTCACTATTCAAACAAGTTTAAGAATCTTAAGAGTAACAACGTTTGAGATACAACGGCAATCTAGGAAGAAATGGACATAATATGTTTGGAAAAGTAATAGAGAACCAGAGCTAACCGAGTAACTGGTTTAGCTTGAGCAATGAACAACATTACACACAGTTTTATTTTACAGAAACTCCATCGGATGCAACCTGACTTATAATGGAGTGACTTGACATTCCTTACTCAATTCATATGAAATGAGTAGGGAAAGTGCCAAATATCGGCTGTGGGGGATCGTGTTTGGTCCCACGTGAATCCGGAGACGTTGACAGAAGAGAGAGAGCACTGTAGAAATCTTGCGATTCATGGAGGCCTCCTGAGTATTCTCCTACACCTGCCATATCATATACATTACTCACAGAGATTTACAAACACAAAAGAAGACCAGTAAAGAAGTGAGACTATCATCAAACCTTTGCCAGGAAGTTGAAAATTAGACTTCCCTGCTGAGAACCCGCCAGAGGTTTGGAACGCAGACAAAGAGCGGCTGCTACTAGCAAGCAACTGCTCCTCGGAGCCATTACCTCTCTGGAAGCTCAGAGTAAAACTGCTTTCCGGCTGTGTAGGCTTTGTTTCATAAGTGGTATCCCACGCATATTTTTCCTCAGATCTCGTGTTCAGGGACAACCCATTCCATAGCATACTTGTATGCTGTCTTCGATCTGCATGAGTAAACATTTCACATAAGATTTCAGTGAATTTTCAAGTTGTGTTTGTGAGATAGAGAGATCAAACAGATCAAATGGTAGTGTAGGTTCTTACCGTACACCCTCTCTGGATTCAATGGAAACACTCCTTGTGGCTTGCGACGCCTCGCATTATGATGAGACAGACGTTTACGGCAGCTTCTTTTCTTCTCATCAAATTCCGAGACGGCATGGAACCTCAACATTAGAAAAAGAAAATCAGTTCTCTAGCGTATAATGTTAGGACATTGTAAAAATTAGTTTCTTGACGACTAAACTGACTTATACAGCAAAGAGAATGCAGCTAACGAACAAAAAGAGGCCATAGATCATGGTCTTACCTGCTACACTGTTGGCAGAATCGACGCTCGAGGCCATTCACAAAAACTTTAGGGCACTTTGAATGGTTTTCGCAGACTCTATGCTTACGATGATAGTCCTTAGCAGATGTGAGATCAAGCTCACATCCATCAATTTGGCAACGGGGGACTTGCATGCTCTGACCGCAAGATTTGGATTTCTTCCGAGCAACAACAGATGGAGTCAACAGCTTCACAGAAACGGCTGAAATGTCATTATTGTTTCTACCCCTATATACTTGAGAATATGTCCGCTTTCCTAGTTTTAAACAAAGATCTGATTCAGCAGAAGGTAACAGATACCTCGAGAGCTGTAGATGCCTTGACTTGAACAAAATCTAAGTTGCTGCAAGAATCTCCTCCAGGGGAACTTTCTGATGCAAGCTTGCGTTGTTTGACTGTGGGGGACGATGAGTTGATAGAGGTCGACTGTGAGCTTTTCGACACAGCAGCTTGCCAGAAACTGGTGGTAGAGCCACTACTGACTCTCTCGAGGCCAGCGAAACAGGGAACTATAGACTCAATTCCTTCACCTTTCTCTACTTCCCACTCAGTAGATAGCTGCTTCTTGTCGTTCTCAGTCTTTGAGGGATTGGACATGAACAAATTCTCCCAGTCCCACATTGGAGGTACCGCGTTGCTGTCCATTCAAGATGTGGGTTGATTTCATAGACTAACCACCAAATCCAGAGCAGCAAATCCTGCAACAAACCACAAATTTGCAAAACTAGGGATAGTCAATGAAAGAGAAAATCAAATAAGAGAAAGACTAGACAACCCTATAAATAATAATCCTAGCTAGCCAAACAGCTACCTTATATATAGAGACGACGCCTTCCAACTATCAATACCAAAAAGAAAGAAGAGAAACAAGCTTCAGAATTTCAAGCACCAAACACTCTCATCAGCTTTTCTTAACACAAAAACTTTTATCATGAACTTCAGAAAGAGAGAAGCTTTCTATGTTTCACCCAGACCAGCAAAAAGGGCAAGAGAAAGGGTGTTCTTTTCTTTAGCTCCCTGTTGCCCTCTCCATCACACAAAAACCAAGTGGCATTTACTCAACTGGCCCCCACAATCCCCTCAAATCAGATTGCCCAGAATATAAGCAACTTGTTAAGTAAACGGAATCTTATCATAAGCCATCGTAATCACAAACCTTTCCCCTAACCCATTCCTCCCTTTGTACTTCCACAGGGTTTCTAACTAAACCAAAGGCTAGAAGCTTTACCATAGGGGTCTACAGAAATTAACACATTGAGTTAACTTTGTCAAAGGAAACGGCACCATTTTCAGCCATGAAGGTATCTATCTGCAGCAATAAAGATTTGAACTAATAAAATGGGACAACAAGTTAGGTTTCGATCCCAATCAAGGTCCCCTCAGCTAGGGCTTTCCATGAAAGCAAATGGTCCCCAAAACCCAATAAATTTTCATCTAACTAACGAGAAAAAAGTTACGGATTGCTACAATCCAACTCCCCTAAAGTAATATTACAAAAACGTCAGGGAAAAAAACAAACGGAGAAGCAAAAAGAGCTACGAAGAAGACAATAAGGAACAGCAGCAAAAACAATTCGCCATATCCTCCTAACAAAATCTCCATTCACCAATTTCATTAATCCAATTCAGAATCGATCAGTATCATTCTCGAACCAGAAGCATAAAGCTAAATTCTAAGAAAAATAAACGAGAAGACGCCCAAATCTCAAGAGAGAAAGCATTCGTATAATATGGGGGGAAGTAAGAGAAGAAACCTCAAGTTGAAAACAGAGAAGAGAAGGACGAAGAAATCGGCCGGAGGACACCGATCGGAGAAGGAATCGTAAGACTAAGAGCGACAGTGAGTGGGACGAGACGCCATAATCGCCTCAGGAAAATCAAATGAGTTTGGATAAAATCTTACTCAGAGAGAGTCACAGTCTTCTTCTTTTTCATTTTTATTGTACTTTTCTCCATTATTCTAACCTTTCCTTTTGTGGGTTACTGTTACTCACTTTTTACTGTTTTTGCTTTTGCTTTTTCTTCGATTTCTTTTTTTTCATTTTTAGACAATTTTTAATTCTTTGGGTACAGAAAAGTGTTTTTTTTAGAAGTGAATAAAAATGGGAAACATAATACAGAAAAGAGCAGTTATCTTGAGGATGAAGGATTCAAATGAAGGAAGGTGGTTCTAATTGATCGGGATCTGGGTATGATAGATCGACCTTTGAATGTTGTTATAGTCTTGGATTGATCGTACTTGTTCTTGTTTGATTGAGGTACAATTAGTCTTGAGACTATAGCATTATTATTGTATATGTTATGTAGGTTGTGGTGTGTTAACCTCAATGTAGGTGGAGGCATGATTATAAGCCCGCGACGTTATGTTTTAGAGTTTAGGGAACTAGAGTTTAGGAAATAAAGGTTCTAGACTCACTGAATAATATTAGATTACTTATTCCTTTTGTTTAATGTTTTCAGGTAACCATAGATGTGTGAAGTAGAGCGGACCGCTGCAGGCAATAGGCGACCAAAATAGTTTTGTGGTATGGTTTTGTAAAATAATGGTTTGCTGTTTGGTTTTGGAATTAAGGATCAATCCCATGTTTTTAAATAAATTGGATTTTGTAATGTACTCTGATATTTAATAAAGGAAAGTTTTATGTAAAGACCCTTTCAATGATATTAGTTTGGTCCCGGCTAACACAACTCCTGACCGAAGTACGGGTTGGCAAGCCTTAGGCTTTGGTCAAGAGGGTCGAGTTCGTAGGACGGGCTGACCTGGGCTCTGATTTGTTCTTAGTCTGGGATGGCCTATTCAGCGAACCTCAACGTTTTGTGGCGCTTCTCGGAACGTCTGTGCCTAGAACGATTTGGGGTGTTACAGAGCGAGTCCCTTAAGTGAAGGTTATTGGACGGTTTCTGGGTCATCTTCACGAAAAATCATCGTTTCGGGAGGACATGCAAGTTCTGTGGAGAGAAAATAGAAAAGGATAGAGAGAAAAGATCCGCCATCGAGTGAAACTACAATGTAATCGAAAGAAACTGATCTGGAAGATCGAATCGAGAGTCTGTTACGATGATCCAGTGTGGATCGAGAGTTCGTCGACTTAGTTACTGCGGAGATCGAGTCTCACCGTAAGGAAAACAGAGTACATTATGTACGATAGAAAATAGCAGTTTTCGTGAGAATGAGGGGTTCAAATGAAGGTGGTTCTGATCGATCCGGATATGGGTATGATCGATCGACGACGAGTTCTGATCGAGTTCTGAACGATCTGATTCGAGTTTGGCCGAGAGGTGAAGAGTCCAGATCGAGCGGATTAGTTCAGAGGAATGATCCGAGCGTTCATGAAACGGTTAACTTACACCGTGGACGAGAATCCATCGACCATGGTCAAGTATTCGTTACTGCGATCGAGGATCGATCGACTTGGAGTGGTTATTTGTTACTGTGATTGAGAAACAATCGATTTTGGCCGAGGATTGGATATTGGGGACATGATTCTATCGGCTGTGATCGAGTAAATCATTACTGGAAAGGGAATCACCAACTATTGGATGCACTATTGAAGGATCGAGGATCTGAGTCGTCTTCCTTTGTTATTGAGTCATGTGGGGATGGTTGGTTGAGTGAAAAGGAGACAGTGTAGGATTGGTGGTTGGTGTACATGAAGATTGTGGCAGTGCGGAGTCCAATATCCGGACGAGCGGAACATGGGGCCGACCACAACAGGAACAAAGGTTCAATCCTATATCTGCATACGGCTAAGGTGAGCTTTAAATATGTCTGGTAAGTTAAATGATTAGCGGAACTAGTTAGGTTACTAGTTAGACGGAATTAACCTGAACCTTGCAAAATGCTAAGTAAGAAAAAGGTTAAAAATCTGACTAACTGTCTCGATCAGGAAGCGGTCGAGACAAACTGACCGCAATTGTGGAAAACCAGATCGGGTGTTTTACTTAGCCATAGTTTAAATCAGTCCAATCCGTTTCATATAGCCAGATCTTACATCCACAATTAGCTGAAAAAAAGGAAATATATCGAATTAGGATTGCTACAAAACGATAAACACATTCTCATTCACCGGGTGATTTATAAGTATTACAGATCATTTGTGGCATTTTGTGCAAATACAAAGATAATTTTGTTAAAGTTTTTCGAATATGAAGATAATCAAATTGTTGTATTTATTTGCATCGATTTTTTTTTTTTTTCATTTTGGGTTTTAAACAGAAAATTTATAAGTTTCAGCTGAGATTCATGAGATTTATCTATTTTTTTGCACCACAAGAATTTCAGTGAAGCGTTTTTTTCTTCTTTTCAAAAGAAGATTTTGAAAATTTTACCAACTCACGAAAAAATTAATAAGATGGATGAATGTTGGTGGGGAAGAAAACTTACCAATATTAAAAGATGAAATCGGCAATAATTGTTGGTAAAAAAGATCGGCAATAATGGTTGGCGCCATATTTTGAGAGTCGTTATTATTGAATAGAATTGAAGTATTTACATGCAACCAAAGTAGCATAGTTTTGCGACTAGGAAACTATATCATATTAAAAGAAATGTGTGTAAGATAAAAACGACTCAAGTTGTTATAGTAGGAAAAAGATACAAATAAAATCAGACGGCAGTGAGATGGAAACCGGCGAATGGAAAAGAAGAGGAGGTGGTTGTGGAACAAACGTCAAAAGTGGTCATGGTTCCATCTACTCCGATGTGGCTCAAGTGCTTCACGTCCGTCGGAAACCCTATCTCCATCTCCGCCTCTCTCTCTTCCGTCTCCTCTTCGTAACCTGCTCATATATGTTATGTATTGTCATCAATACTAAATGATGAATCTATTACTACATATTGATTTGTCCCGTGTAACCAACCATACATGCCAGTTCTCTATTAATAATATAAAGCACTGAGGATAATTTAATCTGTTTTTTTTTCACCTTCCAAACATGACTTTGTTTTCTGATTACACTATAATTTACTCGTTATGTTCATATGATTGTCTTATTATGCATACATGCTACGCCAATAGCAAGAACGCCAAGTTGGTAGGGAATAGCTAGCTAATAATCCATAATCACTATTTATATAATATTGTATTTTCTTACACACTATTTTAGTTTTTTGTTTCAAAAAAAGGGGAGTAAGGAAAAAAAAGTTTAAAGTACAAAATCTTGGAAAAAATATTTACTAAACCTCTTTTGGATTTCCTTTTTCAAATATTTACGAAATGTTGTGCAGCTAGTGTTCCCTCCCAATAAGAAAATTACAAAACTATAATAATAAGAGAGTAGGAAAAAGGACATACGAATGAAAAAGTGAGAAAAACTCTTGAAGCTTCGAATAATTTTGTAGATACCATCTGAGATATTAGCACCGTTGTTGTCTATCTTTGTGTCTTCTTTTCGAAACAAGCCATTTTCATCACTTTCTTCTCTTCCTTAGAAAAACAAAAAGGACAAAAATATCAAAAAAAAAACAGAAATAAAAGAAAGAAAAAGGAGGTGGTGTGAGAAGAAGAAGAAGTTACTCTTGACGAGTTGGTTTGATTTCTTGTCTTGTTGATGAGTATCAGCCACGGCGACGCTGGAATGCGTTGAACAACCCAATGAAAACGGCAATACCACACATCGCTCCATCCGATCTTTCATCTATTTTCCTTCGAAAATGTATGTGTATGTGTAATAGTGTTTTGCGTGTATGTATGGTATCAAATATGCAATGTTGTGATAATTGCGTGTGTGAGTGTACGAAATGATGGAAAAGTGGGGGTTATGGTAGGGTTTTTATTGCAATCTCGTGCGTGTTTATGGCTTTGTAAGCAAGTTAGAATCATTAATACCTTGAAGAATTTTTGTTATTCCTAACCCAATAAAAGAATAGACAAGAGGGAGAGTGTCATTATTGAGTATATTTGGGGATGCTTTTAGTTGGCCAACAGTGCCACTTAACCTAATTTCAACATTAAACATTCAGGATAAACCCCCTCACCTTCCACTTTTACACAATAATCTCCATCTTAGTAATTTAATCAATACCACTCATTAACAAGTAACAGCTTCTTCTGATTCATCAGAAAATAATGTATACCGAGGTGGAAAAAGAAGAAGATTATATTGAATAATATATTGCTTTTTGTATCTAAACAAGATTAAATAAAGGTTGAAGAGTTTATTAGTCATTCGACTTTTCTTTTCTATTCTTGACCCTGGGCCCTCTCTGGTTGAAGAAGACACAACTTTGTGGGCATTAAATCTTAGAACCAACTCCAACTCTATTTCAGAGAGATGAAAGAACTTCTCCCACCTAAAACTATTTAGGTTTTAGATTGTAAGTCATTTTAACATAATTGACGAATTCCCCCAGAATGTATATGAAGACAGTGTCTAACAAAAAGAAGGAAGACTTAGTTGGTGTAGATAAAGCAATAATAGAATAAATAATATGGTCTTACACTGCATAATTTACAGATATAGTCGCAATGGAGTAGAGAGAAGAGAGAAAAGACCCGTGATTCTACACAACCTCAAACCTACAAGAAGTATTTCATTCTTTCGTCTCTCCTCATTGCATTATACACAGCTTGAACCTGTTAAAAGCAATCAACACAAACTTCCTCTCATTCTCTGTGTAATTAAGGTTTGATTCTCTATGCTTCTTGTGCCTATATACCCATATTGCTTTGCATATATGTCTATATATGTGTGTGAGAGAGGTAAAAGGGAAAAAACCTGCTCGCTAGAGACAACTCGGATAGGGCCAATATTCACCGACACGTATTTGCCTTTGCTTGATAATGTCTGCTTTACACAATCCTTTGATGAAGGCAAACAGCATTAGTTAGATTCTCACGTTCTCGGGATTAGAATATTTGCTTGAAAGACATTACATCAAAAGATATTCGTATCTGATTCTCTAATAGAACAATATAGTTCACATCTAAGCATAACAGTAAGAAGGAAAATAAACAGTTAGCAGCTAAGCTACTGCAGAAGACTTATCATATACCAAAGCAAGATAATTCACAAAAAAGGTAAGCAATATACACGTTATGCTTGTTGTAATTATCAAAGCCTGTGCGTTCCAAAGTACTGTATACAAGACACTAGCAGAGATTTTTGGTGCCACCAAACAGAACAATTATTGAAGCTAATAAATAGAAACTACTTCACAACAGAAGATATAAACATAACATATCATCTGCTTATAATTAGAAAGCATGAACCCCACTAACAAGTAATTGCAGATATCAGAGCAATTAAACAAATTTCGAAATGAGTTCTCAATAGTTGATGGTAATTTGAACTATTACTTCTTATATCTGATCTAGAATCTAATTTAACCTTCTAGTATAAATCATCCCTTTCCATGAAGTAGCGAGGATAGTAGTAATTAACAAAATAAATAGTTTTACAGGCCCATAGAGTAACCCCATCCCCAGCGGTCCAATATTATCAACATCACCTACTAAAGGCAGAGAATTTCAAAGCCTGGTACTTTTTTATACGCTAAAGAAGTGAACAATAAACAAAGGACTGATGTAACAGTAAGAAGCCTAATAGAGAAATAGTAAGCTAGCAGGTTATATTTCTAGATTGATATTCAGGAGCTTTGATATAAAAAAACTCGTATCAATCACACTTATAATGTATAGGCGAAAGAAACTGAGAGGTTTTCTAAGAGCAAAACAAGTTACCTCTGGAATGTCACGTTCAATAACAGATTCAACAGCAACAACCATAGCATGAACAAAGTCATCGCCACCAGTCCCGATTGCGGTAAACCCTCTTTCTGTAGGGTATGTATTGACCTGGCGGCAAGTAAAAAGCCTCGAGTCAGCCAGTATCCATCTCCTTTGTTAAATTTTACGGAATACATTTCAAATCTACCAGAAACTAACAGAACAAGTAAGGAATCGGAGAAAAGGGGTACCTTTTGGTCAAGTTCGAGCCACTCTTTAGCAGAATCATCAGCTACAGTGCCTCCGATAATCACATTAGTAGTTTTCCCAACCCTCCCATCAGTCTTTGACACTTCTGCAGCAAAAACCAAAAGTATCCATAAACTAATACTCGGGACTAAACATCCTCTGTTTCGTTCCCCATTCAAGCTTGATTGTTAACCCCAAATAATCTAAATTCCAGTGAAACTGAATCCACACAATGTAAAGATTTGAACACTATAGTTTTTGAGTCCCGATTAACCAAGAAAATAGCCGCCTGCGTATCATACCTAACACAATCACTCTAACGAAACTACAAATCCGTTTCCTTCTTTAGCAGATCCAAGCTTATCGCAATCCGATAATCAAATTCCATTTCGGCTAGACGAACAAAAATCACTCAAAACGAGCTACTAGGAAGAAATTTAATTCGGCGCAGACCTGAAATCGCCTTGAGGACAGCTTCCTGGGGCGGACCTTGCTCGGATTGATCGTTATGGCTGCAATTGAGGCGAGTGACCCGTTCGGGAACAGACGCAAAACCACTGAAACATAGACTCTTTGGCGCCAGGAACAAACCATGGACCGGAACTGACGCCGGAGAAGGAGGAGCATAGAAGCACCTGCTTACGCCGGAACTCCGACGTGATTCCGATAGGAAAACGGAACGCAATATCGTTTTGCAAGCCATCCTCTTTTCTTCAAGCGAGATGAGAGAGTCACTCGAAAGAGCTCAACGCTGCGTTTCGTTCTTTATAAATGTCTCTTGCCTTCGAGAGGGATAAGATATAAGGACAGTTATGCCCTCAGGGTTTTCGCCTTGTGTTACAAAACTCTTTAGGTCTTTATTGTCTTTTTACCATCCATTTTTTTTTATTTAAATTTTGCGCAAATATTACCATCCAATTTTTTAACATCTTATAACAGGAAACTTTGCCCTTACCTTCTTCAGAGAAAGATTATTCTTACAAGACGTTTAAATATAGAAATTGTGCCACAAACCAAAACATAACTTGATAGCTTCAGGACCAGGATAATGGCAAAAAAAAAACGTATCCTTACCACGTACAAACGATGAAATATGAAATAGACATGAAGAAATAAACATCCTCTACTAACAAAGTAAACAAAACAAGTTGAAGAAGATGAAGAAGTATCATAACCACAAACGTTAATCTCTTCAACTTAGAACCGCTCTGTTCGGGGAAATGAAAACTATCGAGTTTTGTGTGTGTGACATTATTTTCTTATGTAATGCCTTCATCACTACTATGGCTTTTTTTTTTTTTTATCTTGCAGGAGGTGGAGGGCCAAGAGATCTAGCCATGTTAATCCAAGCAACAATGCCAACAGCGAGAATGACCCAACCGCATACATCATAAGTGAAGTCATTGTTCTTCTTCTTCTTCTTGCTACCCTGCAAAAAACCAAAAGGCAATTACTCAAAGCAACCATGAGAATATAACCCACATGAGCGAGAGTTTCGCTCTCTAACTACCTTTTCAGGATCTTGCTAATAGAGAATTTGTGTAGAAAAACAAGACTTGACACTTTCAAAACATTGGACAGTGATAACTTACGCCAGCATTCGATGAAGCTGAAGGACCTCCTCCTCCTCCACCTAGTGCTTGCGACACCATTCCTTGCTTGTGTATCTCCATATGCAGTTCCGGGGCCTAATCACATATACACAAAATATTCAGATTCATCAAAGGAGCAAGAAACATGAGCTCAAAAGTTCAATTAGAGAGAATACTGAATCGAATGTTAGATGACTCTCTCCTTTGTGACACAAAAATACAGAATTTGGAATGAAAATTTAGATTGCGATACTTACCAATCCATGTATAATATATTTGTGTGTCTTTGATTCACTTTATTATCAAAGGAGCAAGAAACATGAGCTCAAAAGTTCAATTAGAGAGAATACTGATGTTAGATGACTCTCTCCTTTGTGACACAAAAATACAGAATTTGGAAATGAAAAGTTGAAGCAGTACGTACCCTTGCTGCGACATCCAAGGACTTGCGGTATAACTCATTACCTGGATCCTAAAAACGGAAAAAAAAAAAGAAAAGAAAGAAGTTGGTCTCACTACACTCACAAGTCACAACAATATACATATTTTCCAACTGAAAGATGTACCTCATTTTCAGCTCTTTGGAAATATTCAGCAGCTTTGTCAAAATGACCCTTTGCTTCATCGATATCTTGAATAAGAAAAGCCTGGGAAGTGTAGGCGTTCCCAAGACACCAGAGAGCCTCATGCTTCCCTGGATTTATCGTCAATGCCTCTTCCAGCTTCGATATAGCATCTACACAACACCATCAATAATACATAGTTTCAATTATAGAGCGATTAAAGATGTGAGCAAAAGATCGGTTTTGAAGGAAAACTCATACCATTTAACATCTGCTTTGCATCAGGAACAGTCTGAAACTGAGAAAGTTCAAGCAATGCTCCACCCCACTTCACTAGATTCTGCGGAAAATCAAATAAAAAATCCGCAAAAGCATTCTTAAAATAACTCAATATCCAAAATGCGCTCGGTAAATGCAATTTCGAAGAAACCTATATCAATCTCACCGCCGAAACTATATAATTTGCATTGAAGTCATAGCTTTCTAATTCAATACACGACAATTAAGAGTGAATTCAAGACACAAACTATATACAGTGATTGGTATCAATCAATGCAGAGTAAACATCACACAAATGAAATCTAAATGACAACAATAAAGTAATCCATAGCTGAACGATTGTAAAAAACCATATGCAATCAAGAGGAGACTACAAACCTCGGAATCGAGAGGATCGTTAAGGTACTGAGCTTCGGAAGCTTTACGAGCATGCTCAAACATGAGAAGCCTTTCAAAATCGGCGGCCGAGAACTCCATCGCGAGGTGCACGGGGGAAGAGAAGCTAGGGTTCGGTGGTTGTGTTACAGAGGAAAAGTAGAAGAAGAAGAAGATCTGCAAATCAAAATTCGTCCAAGGGTTTTAGCCTAAACGTCGTGGATGGATGTTTGTTACCAACTCATAATTGGGCTTTCACTTTCTTATGGGCCTTATATGTCCATTAATTTAATAGCACATCGAAAGGCCCACTAATGTGTTCGCCGTTTAGGGTTTCATATGTGTCCACTATATAAATTAAAAAAAGGATCTCCGACTAAAGAGATCTCTCTCTACTCGCTTCTTCCTCAGTTCCTCTCTGTTTGGCGGCCATGGTAAATGCTTTAACACTCTCGTTACCAAGTTTTCGTCTTTTTACAATCTTCGATTCTTTGCCTTATGCTCTTCGTCTTGTTATTGTTTGTTTCTTCAGGTGAAGTACTCTCAAGAACCGGACAACTCCACCAAATGTAACAACTCTTTCTTAGTACCATCAATTCTCTCATCTCAGCTGCTATCTCTTGATTACTGATATAAATGGTTTCCATTGGCATGTTTTTTGCAGCTTGCAAGGCAAGAGGATCCGATCTTAGGTGCCACTTCAAGGTAAATTTCTTGTACTGACTCCGAATCTCGAAAATGAATTTAGAATAGGATGTTTCGTGATTAGAGCTCTTGTCATAAACCTGATTAACAAAAAGCAGGGCTCTGTTAAAAACCATAACAGACCTCACGTAAATGTCAGGGAAATCGAATTGGTCATCGTGATTGGGTGAACCTACGTTTCTTCTTATAGCTTAATGGTTCAGTACATGATGGTACATTTAGCTATCAATCATTCAGTTTTATAGATTTGGTCATGATAGCATTGAGTGCTACCACATTCTTGCTCTGCTTTTTAAAAATGTTTATAGCTGTTCTTGCATCGAAGTTTGCATTTTTGTACGATATGTTTGATATGCTATAGGGTGTGGTTTCGTTTTGAAAAAGGTTTTGATTTGGTTGAATCTAATAGAGTCTTTCTTCTTGTTGTTGATTGGTGTGAGCAGAACACGAGGGAGACAGCGCATGCGATAAGGAAGCTGGGTTTGAACAAGGCCAAGAGGTACTTGGAAGATGTGATTGCTCACAAGCAAGCTATTCCCTTCACACGTTTCTGTCGTGGTGTTGGACGTACCGCTCAGGCCAAGAACAGGCACTCTAACGGTCAAGGTCGTTGGCCTGCTAAGTCCGCTCAGTTCGTTCTTGATCTTCTCAAGAATGCTGAGAGCAATGCTGAGGTAATTCGACTCTTTTGTTGCTTTGTTAAATTGCTTTGGTGAGTCTTGTTACAAGTTGCTAACAATCATTAGTAAACCATATGAATATCAGGTGAAAGGTTTGGATGTTGATGCCCTTTTCATCTCTCACATCCAAGTGAACCAAGCAGCTAAACAAAGGAGGAGGACTTACCGTGCTCATGGAAGAATCAACCGTATGTTTTCTTTCTTCTTTTATTATTCATTTCTTTTTCTTCAACTTTTTTTTTTTTGCTTTTCATAGTCTTGATCAGATTGTATTTCTTTGCAGCTTACATGTCAAACCCATGCCACATTGAGTTGATTTTGTCAGAGAAGGAAGAGCCTGTGAAGAAAGAGGTACTTAATGCGCATTTCTATTCTTGATTTTCAGCATCACCATCTATCCATCTGTTTCTCATCATTTTTTGATAAATTAATTGCAGCCGGAGACGCAGTTGGCGGCAAAGTCAAAGAAGGGAACTTCATCTTGAACAATCTATTAGACAGTCGTTTTGTGCCTCATCTTTGTGACGCTTAATACATTTTGCTCGTTTCTTCTCTTTCTACAAGACGAGGAGCCTATTTAAAAGAGATAATGATTTAAGGATAATCGTTTTTTTTTTGCATTTCCCCGATGCGTTACTTTACATAGCTTTTATTTAATAACCACTACATGAATATGCAAATTAATTAAGAGACGTGACAACAAGTCAATGTGTTAAAGTCATGATTTTTAAATTTGAGAACACTCTGTCAATTTTCTATACTTGAATGTAATCCAAGTGATTACGAAAGTCTGTTTTCTTTTTTTAATGATTGAAACGATTAAGCGAAATCGTGAAGAGCGTTTGAAATGGTAACGGAGTCGTCGATCATTCCCGGCCTGACGGACGACGCAGCGGAGCTCTGCCTCTCGCGAATCCCTCGCTCCAGCTTCCGGATCCTTTCTCAGGTGTGCCGGAGATGGAGGTCATTCCTCAGGAGCGAGCATTTCACTGTCGTTCGGAAACTGACCGGAACGGTAGAGGAGTTCCTTTGTGTTCTCATGGAAAGCCAGTGTGGCAGAGACGTCTACTGGGAAGTTTTCGACTCCTCCGGGAACAAACTGGGACAGATCCCTCCCGTACCTGGTCCTCTTAAGCGCGGTTTCGGCGTCGCTGCGCTCGATGGCGGGAAGATCGTGTTCATCGGAGGATACACGGAGGTCGAAGGCGGCTCCGGGATCAACAGCACCACAGTCTCTGCTTCGTCCGATGTTTACGAATTCGATCCTGCTTCTAACAGGTCTCCATTCTCAATCTTTCTCTCCTTCATTCATCATTTTGTTGGTCAAAAGCAAACCGAGGGATTTTCTTACTCAACTAGAGCGATTGGGTCTTGTTGTTTTGTTGTGATTTCTTTGTGTCTTGTCGGAATTATATGAAACAGGTGGAGAAAGCTAGCGAGCATGAACATAGCACGTTACAACTTTGCATTTGCTGAAGTGGGAGGGCTCTTGTATGTGGTTCGAGGCTTTTCAACAAATGCTTATAGCCTTTTCAACGCAGAAGTATACAACCCAGAGACTAACCAATGGAGCCTTATGGCTTGTCCAGACCGAGTCTTCTGGCGTGGATTTGCATTCTCCTTTAACTCCAAACTCTACGCTCTAGGTTAGGAAAATTAAGAAATGCCGGATAAAATGAACATGTTTAGAAACTGATGATGATCTTCTTCAGGGAATGGGGCGAGGTACATGGACATATATGACCCGAAGACGGAGACGTGGGAAGAGATAAACACGGAGCAGTTGTTGTCGGTTTACTCCTACACTGTGGCGGGGAACAAAGTGTATTTCATGGACAGGAACATGCCGGGACGTCTGGGAGTGTTTGATCCGGAGGAGAATTCGTGGAGCTCGCTGTACGTGCCTCCGAGACAAGGAGGTTTCTGGTTCAGAGTCGGAGTATGGAATGATAAGGTTGTGCTGTTTTCAAGGGTTTGTCGATATGAGACGTTAATATACTACGACCTCGATCAACATAGACGCCCCAACTGGAGAGTTTGTGATCAGATTAAACCCTCTGCTTCTCACTTGAGCAGTGTTGTCATCAACTTTTGATCTAACTCCATTCTTTTGCAAATTCCCTCCCTCATGTGTTTGTTGTGTGTGTAAATATGTTTTCGATATGAGACGTTAATATACTATGACCTTGATCGTGAGAGACGCCCCAACTGGAGAGTTTGTGATCAGATTAAACCCTCCCAACCAAACCTTGTTTCCCAGTTTAAATTTCTCATACATGTCGGACCACTAACATGTGTACAAGGAGAATAAATACTTCCTCCTTCTGAATAGGCTCATATCTTTGTGCTTCTGAGTTGCAATGAAATTTCGAGAAAAGACGCATAGTAACGAAAACGAACCAGGCAGAGGGAAAGATCTAAAACGCAAACGTTTTATTACTGATTTCCTGTGTTCTATGAATGTAAAAGTCTGAGAGAACCCCTATCTAGTAGTGTATCTATAAGCCTAAGTTGTGAGAAGAAACTAATCTTTACATGTAAACATTTCTGTACAAAAGAAAAGAAAGATTTAAAAGTCATCAGCGCGGTGGATCTCACCCATGAGAATGCGATTGCTAGCGACTTTGAAACCGAGAAGAGCTGGATCCAGCTGCCTCCCTTTCTTCCCTTTCTTCTTCCCGCCTCCTTTGTTTCCTTCGCTTGTTGCATCAGACGATGCCTCTGCCGCCACCTTCTTCATGCTAATGCTACTGCTACTACTAGTCTTCTTCAACATCTCACTGAAGGACGCCTCCGTCGTTGACCCTTTGTTTCCCGCTACTGCTCCTGTTTCTCGTCTCCCACCTCCTGATAACAGATTTGTATACAGACTTGAGTCTCCTTTTCCCGATACTGATGCATAAAAGAAGACAAAAGGAAACTTGAGGTAGATTAGATACCTTCAGGTGTCCTGTCAGGCAATCCTTCATGGGAAGACGAAGAATGGGAAGAGTGAGGCCTTCTTAGCAATACTGATTCTTGCCCATGTGATGGCACTACCAACAACCTACACACAAACAAACAAACAAACAAACACACACACACTCTCTTAAGTCTTTCATCACCAGGAATATACAAAGAGGTGGTATATGAGGAGTTCACGTTGCTTATTTACTGGTGCTAAACATCATAATTTAAACTTACCTATCCTTTCTTCTATCTTCTCCAACCAAGTTGTCACCGTATGGGTCTGCAAGCAGGACAATATCAGGACCATATAACTTCAGGGAAAACGAAACCCTTAAACATCTGAAAGATACATACCAGAAATATTGAAAGAAGACTGTTGCCCATGAGTAACAACAGGACGCTCTTTCTGAAGTTGAACCAAAGAGTCCATTCCTGCTTGCTTGCCCATTCTATCTTGGGCTTCATATGACATCCTTCCCATTCCCTCATTTTTTGGTGGCACATTGTTCCAACTTTTCATCTCATTTGCGTCTCTGTTCATACCTAACATATTACTCAAGCCTTGACTTTCATTCTGACTTGACCGCCCACCATCGATACTTCCAGAACGCAAGGAACTATTACGGTGCAATGATCCCATATTGTTCCCATCTCCTGGTGGTAATCTGTTTACCTGTTCATCAGAAAACGCCTGCGACCCAAAAATAGATGGATCGTTTAGTCTACCACCACCATGGTCTGAAATGCCGCGGCCTGAAGGACCCATCCTGTCATAAGCTTCCCCACGGTTCATGCTTGGTGGCTCAGCAGATTGATGGCCGGGTCTCTGGTGGATCAACTCCATAAAAAGCTGCTTTGACTTGTCGTCTGTTGATCCATCTACCATCCACGAGTTGGAATCCTCACCCAGTCTCCTCATTTCTGACCTCATTTTGTGATGCTCAGCATCAATATTTGATCTATGAAATTGAGATTCGGCCCAGTCACCAGCTACCTGTGTGTCTGCTCCAGGCCAGCGCTCCTTCGTTGGTTCCAATTGTGAAAAATGTGATTCACCTAATGGTAAACGGTGATTCTGATGAGTGAAACCCGGAGTAGAATTTCCCAATCTGCCAGAAGATTGCATGTGAGCAGTAGCATCCCGCAACTCCAGACCCTGAGAGAGTCCAAGACTATTTAGTCTATCTAGATTCAGCCCCGATGCACTAACAGGTAAGGATGCTGATGGATCAAATGGAAGACCCTGCTCGAATAATTCTTGCCGAAGTTGTTGCTGATATGAAAGGTTCTGCTCAAGTTGACCAAGCTGATCCTCGAAGGGTGGCCTCTGCTGCTGTTGATGAAAGTCTAATGGTCTGAATCCTGCAGAAGAGCGCGAACGGTGGATCCCAGGATGACTTCTTAAAAGCTGATCATTATGGTCAGATGGCCATAGAGGGTCAATATGTCTCTGTTCCTCCAATAGTGTATTGTGCCTCCCTCCATTTGCCAATTGCATCAACTGCTCTTGCTGCAGCAGCTGGTATTCCAAAGAATGGCTTGGTTCAGATTGCAGTTGTCTATGCTGGGATTGCATTTGTCCGTAATGAGATTGCATTTGTCCATATTGAGATTGCATTTGCGTTGAAAGCAGCTGTTCAAGTAGCTCCCTCTGATGGCCTCCATGTGACTGCCCAAAATTTCCTGCGGCAAGTTGCTCAATGTGTGGCGCGAAATTTCGTGACTGATGGCCAGAGCTTCTCTGCAATTCATTCATTAGCTGCTGCTCTAACAACATCTGATCAACACTATTGGATCGGGGGAAATCACGTAACTGATGGCCAGAACCTCTCTGCAATTCATTCATCAGCTGTTGGTGCTCTACTGATAACTGATCAACATTGTTGGATCGACGGATGTCATGTGACTGATGGCCAGAAATTTTCTGCAATTCATTCATTAGCTGCTGCTCTACCAACATCTGATCAACACTGTTGGATCGAGGAAAGTCATGTGACTGCCCAAACCTTGAATCAGGAGTCTGTCCTTGTCGAATCTGTTGAAAATGTAATTGTCGAGCTTGGGACTGTTGTTGTTCCTGTAAGAGATTCTGATGTAATTGATACTCTTGTTCCATCTGCCGCTGTTGCAACTGAATCTTTTGCTGCTGTTGCAACTGGAATCTTCTGCTGATGTTGCAACTGGATCTTCTGCTGCTGCTGCAACTGGAGAGTTAATAAATGCTCCAGATCCTGAGTTTGATCCGAATACTTCTGGCCATGTACTGAATGCAACATCATATCCCGATTTTGGAATTGTTGTTGGTGATTTGATGGAAGTTGATTCCCAAGGTTAAAGCGGTTGGAAACATGTTCAAACTGCGACATCCGGTTAGCACTTAGAGCATCGAGGGACATGTTGGAGTCAATTTGTGTATTTTTTAGGGAATCAATGGGCCAATTGTCTATTGAACCAGCAGGCTCCCCCACTGCATCATCAGACCTGTTTGGTAACAGGTTAACTGCTGTACTACTGCTCTCTAGCTCAGACCACAACACACCAAATGGGTGCAGCTTATTCTCATTCTGATATTGAGTAGCAGCCTTAGTCGATTCAACAGGAATAGCAGAGTGGCCAGAAACTCCTCTTCCTGGGAATAACAAAAAACATTGTTTAGTTATGATGAATACAAAATAAATTAATATGATCACGAAAGCTTCTATAAAAGCATATGAAACCCTAAAAAAGGAATGTTTTCACCTGCACAAATGCACACAAAAAAGGAAAAGTTTAGCAGCATAACAAACCTTCGTCCTGAGCAGAGAAGTGCAAAAAACTCTGGTCCTCAGCATGTGGTGGTTTCACATAAACCTCTGACTCAGACTTTCTCTGAAAATTATCATGAGCTGAGGGCTGCTTATACACAGAACCATTAGATTCTGCCACAGGTGCAATTGATAAACTAGCCTCTGAAACTGCTTTTGAACTCGTCTCTACTAGCTCACTCTTTTGATCACTGATATGTGCATGGACACTCTCTGCCTTTAAATATGACATGACACTGCCTAGAGCTTGAAAAGGAGTTCCTTCTGGAGCATTTTCCAAGCGAACCTGTAGGTCTGTCCCAAAAAACCCTTGTTCAAACCATGAAATAATGTCAGAACCAACGAACGGTCCCTGAACCACTCCTTGAGGATCAATATACAAGAACATAAACTCCTCAGGTGGCATAACCCCTTCTGAGTGATTTACTTCGATATCTGGTTGATGCAGCTTTCCCATGTAATCTAGCTCAAAAGAAGCAACAGGGGGTTTTTCAAAAGCAGATCTAACCGCTTCAGGACTTCCATGAGAAACTTGATAGTTAGCTCCAACAGATCCACAACTTTCAGGTGCCACTGAATTCAGTCCTCTATTATGACTAGCAGGTAATCCTGCAAAAATAATTGTTTCAGAATATATTTGTCACTAAAAATGCCAGAAAACTCATTAGAACGGACCTTAACCAAATAATATATGATATTAAAAACCCGAGTAAGACCTAATATGCATTTACCGGAATCACTATTATGCATGGAACCATTGTCACCATTCATAACCCCTAGCAAAGCCCCATCCACTTTTGTCTCACTCGAGTCATGTACATGGCTTTTCACTGCAATAACATCCAAAAGACCAAGGTCAGAGAGGCATTCGTTATAAAATGCGAGGTGGAAAGAAAGAGGCCAAGAAAATATAGATAAAATAACATACCCAGACTATTTTCACCTAAGGATTCTTCCCCAGATGAAGTGTGAACTTCGCTACTGGTGATCCTACCCTTCCATATGCCGTTAAGACTTTCCTAATAGATAAGATTCCCGTCAACAGACACACAAAATGTCAGTTACAAAGAAGAAATAGAAACATTAATAACATACTTATGGAAAAGGGCAATGGAAACAAGTTTTCAGTGGGGAGAGTACCTTTTCTGCAGCATCAGGTGCGATAAAAGCAAGAGGTTCGATCAAAGCCACTTGAGTAATGGAGGCAACTTCCTCCATCTCAATTGGTATCCTACCGAGGGAAGGATCAGGCTTCTGTGTTCTATACAAGTCAAGCAATTTACCCCTTTGATACCGCAACATATGGCTTTGTTTACCAAGAACACTTTCATTTCTTAAGAAGGCACCAACACCGATTGAGGTAGTTGAAGAACCTCTCCCAAAAGAAGATGCCCTTCCTCGGCCAACTGTGAACCCTAGATTTGGGCCCTCGGTTCGTCCTCTATCAAGTCCAAACCCAGGTGCAGCGCGATAAGAAGCCGGTGCACCAGACTGCTGGGATTCCATCCTATGACGTGGCCTCCATTTGTCACGAGGGTCAGAGTCCCGTTCAGAAATTGCACGAACGCTGCCAACCACAGATTGACTTTCAGTCTGAGGCTCTTCCTTGTCCTTGTTGTTATCTACCTTCTCAACACGGGTTTCTTTCTCTTTGTCGTCAGGACCCCACCGAGATGACCATTTGTTGTCGCGTCGAGTTTCATGTACAGCAGCACGAGAATTAACATCATTCCACCTATCAGAAGAAGCAATATTTTTACTGTCACCGGTTTCTCTGTTTGAGACATTGTCAATGCGACGTTCTACTTTCCTTCGATCCCCTTTCCTAGCACTGAGTAAACCAGTTTCCCGTTCCTCTTCACGCCATCTGCGACTTGTTTCATTCTCAGGAACAATCTTCCTCCGGTCTTTCTTGTCTTCCGGTCCGTCCAAGCGCCACGCATCCTTCAGATTTGGGTCACTTGGATTTCCCATGGGCACTGGAGTTGGAGATCGAACATCCTACAGCATAGAAAGAACATCAGAGGAATGGACAATGAGTATAAAGCGTAAAAATGTTACAGTGAAACTGCAAAACTCATCTAAAATCTAGATATTTTTGGATATGAATTGATAAACTCAACTACAAGTAGATCATCTTCCAATATGATAAGGTGAAAAACAGAAAATGATAGTGTTTAGCCCTTGATTATAGATTACCATCTTGCTCTCGCTTGATTTCGTGTAAAGCCACTGCGGAGACAACGGAATGCTGTTCTCTGACGCCAATTCTGCAGAAAGAAATCAAAAGTTGAAGTAAACCAAAGAAAAAACGAGCATATACAAAGTCAAAAAACCACTAGCGCCCGAACTAAAGGCCCGAACAAATCATTTGTTCTTCTTTACAGATCTAAAACTCTGGAATCGGCGGCAAAATAAAATTCAATCTATCCCTCACTAATCCAAACATGAAGTTGCTAATGCATCTGTACGCAGGGAACCCTAAGACAAAGATAACCAGATAGATAAAGATAGATTGATATCGAAGAACCCTAATCCGCATACATTAGGTCAAAATTTAAGCTATGCCTGCCGCATCCTATGCAATTCAGATCCGGAAACCAAACGATACATTGTTTCTCGATATTCAAATCGGTGGAATTCAAACATCGAAACGAAGAAAAAAGCTTGAGGATTAAGAGGGGAGAAGAAGCGGGAAGTACCTTTCAACTGATCAGACGATTTCGACAAGATCAGATCGTCAGGCAGATCGAACTTCCCTTCGGCCATGGCAGGATTGAAACAACCGACTTCGAGAGAATACGTAGAAGGAGGAGATGACCGAACGAGCGAGGGCAGTAGAGAGGAAAGAGGGTTTTGGAGAGATTGTACGGAGACCTTATTGCTTTTTGCTGGTTTTCGATTTGCCTTTGAAAGAGAAAGCTTTCGCGTTGAGATCGAGAGAATAAGAGAGTGAGTGAAAGGGGCGATAAAGGAAAGGCTAAGGAAGCCTTTCGTGGGCACAACACCTTTTTTTGCCCAAGTTTTTTTTTTTTTTTTTTTTCTTAAAGATTATCATTTTGTATTTATTTTAGTAAGAGTATTTTACAAACTGAAAATTCCAGTATTTTTTAATAAGAAGGATCAATATGTTCTCACAATAAATAAACTAAACTTAAAAAAAAAAATATTGAGGCGAAATATTAAACCTCTCATTCGGATCCAGAATAACCGATAACACTATAATTCGATCTTGTTTCTGTAAGGCAGTAAGGATAATAGTATTTGATCTTGTTTTTGTGCTTCAATTGGTCTTGTCTTTTTTTTTTTTACATTTGCTTTACGGCTTGCTTTCTAGATCTTTTATGTGTTACTGTATGATATTTTTGTTTTCATCTCTTCTGTTTTTATTTTGAAACCTTAGAAATTAATGAAATTTAGTGTTAAAACGACAATTTATCCATATTCCACCCTAAACTTCATACTTTGTCTATCACCCAAAAACGTGATCTGTCTAAAATGCGATAAATGCAATTTAATGAAATAACCACGATTTCAGTTGTTAATTGAATATACTGGAGATATATAGAAAAAAAAAATTACTTCTATTAAAACTGTATAATAACAAAACACTAATTTCAACATCATAAAACATATTAACTCATATGTTTCTAGTTTCAATAACAACTAGGGTTTGACCCGTGCCCTGCACGGGTGATAGTTTCTGAATTTGTATTTTTATTAAAAATTGTTTATTTAAATATTTCGACATTTTATGCGAGAGATTTTTAATCTTTGTTATTCGTTTATAGTATGAAAATTAGGCATTTTAATCCATTTAAAAAAAGAAATAAATTAAAGCATTGATCGTAACCACAGATTAAATATGATAGATTTAACCGAGATACATAAAACTCAAATAACTATAATATAATAAGATAGTTTAAAGAAAAAAATTGAAAATAAAACATTATTCTTTAGAAAAATTATACATCATGTATTTCATAAGATAAAAAGTTTTAGCTGTGTGGACACGGATTAGAACTAATTTTTTTCTTTCTTTCAAAACTAAAACATGCTTTATTATAATTTCAAAACAATCCAACCAATCAGAAAATAATATGCAGAATCCAAATTGTCAAAACAGCAAAAATATAATTAATTTTGTATAGAAAGTTGAAACAGATAGAGTAATATTCAAAAGTTTAATCAAAATAAAATATTTATAAAAAGAACTTTTTTATTCGATTTATTATAGATTTTAATTAAAAAACCATATTAAATGAAAAAAAATACATTTGGATACCTACTAAATGAGGTTATATACGAAACAATTTATATTATTTTGTTTTTAAAAATTCAAATCATAACATGTACAGAAAAAGTTTTAGATTTTTTTGATAGATTTTTTATATTGTGATTCAAATTATTTTATTAAATAAATTTAAACAAAATGATAGAAGATGTATACTGATTTTAAAAGAAATTATTATGATGGAATTAAATTGAATCTCATATCTTCCTTATTTACTAATTTTCGTAGTTGCCAATTAAGGAAAGAGAATGATAAATTTAATTTCATTATTTGGTTGTAAGCATAATATGCAATGGCATATATTGTAATTTGTCTAGTAAAGCTTGTCTTAATTAGAAATTGCTCTAAGAGTGAACCTAGTGATGACACCTAAGCAATGACATTCTTGTTAATAACACATTAGACAAAGGTTATTTAGTTAGTGTTTTCTCTTTTAATATATTAGGGATGATTTAAATAAAAGCATAAGATCAGTTAGATATGTATATATATTTTTTAAACATGTCAAAAATCAACGACTTTGATGAAAAATAAAATCATAAATAAAGAAAAAATATAGCATTATTTAAGCAAGTTTTGGTCGGAAATAAAACAAAGAATGTATTATTTCTCACTGATAATTTGTTGCCTTCTTCATCACTCTCATCACACTATTGTTTACTGTAACCTCAATTGAAGACCGAATCCATTGTTCATGACACAAAGACTTTAATCATTTTCGTTTATGTTGGAACTTTTTCTGGTAAGCAAAAACGATTCCTAAGAGTTAGGAAACTACACCAACTACCAACCAGCTCTGGTTCCATCCTACTCCTAAGTCTTATTCCGGTAAGTTCCTTTAAGAGAAGTTTATAATTACCTGTCGGAAGTCTAAAATTTGAATTTTGCATATAGATCTTCTCAAAAATTGAAGAAAGAATTTTTTTTGGAAGTCGAATTTGCATTTACGCTTCCATTTCACAGAATTTGGAGAATTCTTCTAAAACCCATAGGAAATCATCTACTCGATCTTGAATTTTGGTAGTTTAAAGAGAAGAAGAAGAATCGTAGAAGATAAATGTCTGCAAACGGAATGTAGGGGTGGCTATTATAATGACGTTACTATAAGTCCATTGGTTATGTCCTTTTGTGATTGAGTATCTTAGGTTCCAATCTTAAATCTGCGGAGTAGGTAGTTTTTTTCAAAAATTGTATTTTTAAACTAGGGGGTGATCCGCGCTATGCGTGGTTGTGTTAGTTTTATTGTTTTTCCGCAAATTTAATATTGTTTCAAAGATATTATACACATATTACTTAAATATAATTAGAGTTAGGCCAATGTTTTGTACCATCTTGTTCCATCTCGTCCCATTTCGTTCATTTTCATCTTGTACGTTCTTTCCCATCCCGTTTGTCATGCATGTCATGTCCCGTTCAGTCATATCCTATTCCATTATGATTTTTTCCATTTTGTTTATTATTGTCTCGTTCCCTAAATATAATTAGGGTAGACATAATTCTATCTCATTCCGTTCCTTTTCATATTGTCATGTTCTTTCTCATCCCGTTTGTTCTGTCCGCCCCATCCAGTCCCATCATATCTTATTATGTTCATTTCCATTTTATCTTATCTCTGTCTCATCTCTAAATATAATTAGGGGTAGGCAAAATTCCCGTCCCGTCCCTTCCCATCCCATTATGTCCTTTTTCATCTCGTCCCGTCCAATCCCGTCATATTCTATTTCTTTTCATTTTGTCCCGTCCAACATTTCTGTCTTGTCCCCTCTCATTATATTTTTATTCGTTTTTCCGTTCCACCCCTAAATATAATTAAAGGTAGGCGAAATTTCGGTCTTGTCCTATTCTGTTCTTTCCTTTAGATCTCATCTCGTCACTTAATATCATAAGAAGTACAAAATTCCCCACTCTTCCGATTCCATTTTTTTTCGTCTCGTCATATTTAATCTTGTTTCTTTTCATCCAAAAATACTATAGAAAAAACAGTGTTCTTTGTATAATAAAATTTTATTTTTATTATTATTATTATTATTATTATTATTAAATAATAGTTTTATGATTTATACATAATATTTTTTTTTCTTTTACAAAAATTGACTTTTCAAATTCTTGCAAAAACTATTGTATTATTTAATGATTATATTAATGAATGATCATAAAGAATTAAAATATAAGAAGAGAAAATATAATAAATTAAAAATAATAAATACAATGCTGACATAGCCAATTGGTGAATTTAGAAGCACCTATTTTGGGTGAGGTGGCAACACCAGAATAGAATCATATCAACTTTATATATATAGATATAGATGGGTTTCAAAACTTTTTTTTTGCTTTCAGCCAAAAAAAATCATGTTGAGTGAGTTATAAAATAAAAAGGGTAAAGTTGAAGTACTACTTTTAGGTGTAACTGGTGACCAAGGAATGAGGGGGAATAAGACAATTCCACTTCATTCCTTAAAAATTACACTATTTATAAAGAATGTGTATTCCATATTATTCCTTGCCATTCCATATTAATTAGGGAATTATAGTGTTAAAATATTCCTTATAAAATATGAGGAGGAATGAGTTCCATATATTTTATTCCTCTTCATTCCATTCCTTCTCATTCATTTTGTTCATTTACAGGTAGCCTTAGAATCTAAACGTAGTAGATAATTAACATAGTATAATTTAAATGTAGTAGATAATAGTTTTTTTTTTTTTTCTAAACTAACTAAAAGATTCGGAAAATCCAATTTTTTTAAGTAAAAATAGAATAAAGATAAGTTTTTCGGTAATTTTACATATTTTTCCTTTATCTTGCATGTTTTCGTGTATTCGGATAAAGAAAACCGATAAAAACCGCCCGAACAAGAACATAATTGTGCAAAAACCCGAACAAGTCTATAAAAATTTAGCCCTGAACCCGATAAGAACCAAACCGAAACAAAATCGAAATTTTTCTAAACCCTGAACGGGTCTAAAATTTAGCAACCGAAAAGACCCAATCCGAATAGAACCGACCAAGGCTAGCTAGATAGAGGGAAGGCTAATAGGGGGTGGGGGTCAGCAGCAAAAAAAAAAGAAAAAAAAAACTGTGTTAGTTGGTGAAGAAGCAAAAAAAGCAAAAAGCGAAAAACCCTACTCAGAGAAGAAGTCCGGGAATTCCGTCGAACACTTGGGCTGCGTTTTAAAGTTTTCCGGATGGCGCCTTTTGTCTAAAACCTCTCTCTACCTCTCTCTCTCGCTTTCTCACTCTCTCCAGAGATCTATCTCCCCCACCATGTTCGGCACTCCGTCTTCCTCGTCGGCGTTCGGCACTGCGTCGTCCACACCGGCGTTCGGTGCGTCTTCAGCCTTTGGCTCGTTTTCTCCTTCCCCGGCGTTCGGTACACCATCATCCACGCCTGCGTTCGGAACGCCGTCGACATCTTCCTTCTCCACTGGCGGATTTGGCTCCTCACTCTTCTCTACTCCCTTCTCATCCCAACAGCCACAGCAGCAGCAACAGCAGCAGCAGCAGCCGAGCTCGCTGTTCGCGCAACCACCGGCATCTACCAGTTTTGGTTTTCAGTCACCGTTCAACACGACACAGCAGCAGACGCCTTTCCCAAATGCGCAATTGACCACTCAGATGGCTCCCGTTGCTCCCATTGCCTTTTCTCTCGCCGATCGTGATGTCCAGGTATTGCTCTTTCTTTTCACCATCAACTCCCTTCCTTCCTTGTAATTCCAGATCTGAAATTCGGAACCCTAGTCTTTACTTTCTTGATCGCTTTTGATTTAGGCCATTATTGAAGCGTATAAGGAAGATCCGACGAATTCCAAGTTTGCTTTTAAGGTTAGTTTGTTGTGGATTACTCTGAAATCTATAGCTGTTTATGTTTATGTTAACTGTAGTTTCGATTTGCCTGCAGCATCTTTTGTTCAGTGTGACTGAGCAACAGTACCGGCACAAGCCTGCAACTGTATCAGATGTGAGAGTCTTCTTGATCCTTTCTTCTATATCATGGAATTGAAATGTGCAGTTTTTCTTGTGTTTAATGAAATCCTATTGATCAATTTCTTGGTTTCTAAATGATTTTATCTGAGATGATTGCTTGTTTTTGGTGGTAGATAATGTGGGCAGAGGCAATGAGCAAACTCGAAGGCATGGATTCAACAGAAAGAGAGCGCCTGTGGCCTCAGCTTGTCCAAGGCTTTAAAGATCTTTCTCAGCGCCTCAAGGTTGATTTCATCAACTACGATTATCTCTTTGCTTTTTGTTTTATGGGTTTATGGGGTTGCTTAGGCAAATACTTATCTTTTTTAAGAATAAAGATTGACATCCACTGATATGTGAAGATATCATTTATTCAGCACACTTAACAATTGAATCTTGACACTCTTTTTTTGTTTGGGTACCTACAGCTTCAAGATGAAGTTCTCGTCTCAGATAGGGAAAGAATAAAAACGACTCAGAGCAACGTCAAAATGGTAACTTATCAGTTCTCCACTCTCTCTCCCTCTCTCTATCTCTCACTCATAGTTTACTGGAGATGATTTTGTTGTTACAGCTTCAGAGGCATTTGCAAGCACATACCTTTCCATCCATTGAAAAGTTGAGACAGAAGGAGCAGAATCTTCAACGACGCATGTTGAGGGTAAGAGAGAAATCGTCGCATTGAAAAATACTTACCTCGTTATGTGAGTTCAGATTACAGTCAACGTTACATTTACTCTTGTGTTGTGTGCTCGAAGGTTATGAGGATAATAGAGAGCTTAGAGGGAAAGGGTTTTCGGTTACCCTTGACAAAAGGAGAGGCTGAACTGTCAGAGAAGTTAACTGGAATAACAAGACAGGTTTGTCTCATGTTTTTTAATTTTTTTGATTCCTACTTTGAGGTTTGATGCAGAGAAATAAGAAGGTGGATAATCTCTCAGGTGAAAGGTCCTGGAGCAGAGCTTTCTAGGAGGGTGCAAAGTCTGCAGTCTATATCTCGCGCTCAAGCACATTCCTTCTCTGCTGGTAGTTCCATTTATCTCCCGGGGTCAACTAAAATAGACGAGCAGAGCCTGATTGATATGCAGGAGGTACGAGAATGCGACCCTCTTTGGTCCTTTTGCTTGCTTGTTTGTTTCTATTGTAAAACTAACAAGTGTGTTTGTAAACAAGCAGGTATTGCAACAGGAGACCGAAGCCGTAGGAAGACTTGGGAACGTATTGAAGCGAGACTTGAGAGATACGGAAATCATGGTGGCTGAAGATACAGAAATGACTCAAGACGCATAAACGCGGATCTGCAACTACTCAAGTTTCTAATCTTTACTACCGCCTGGTTAGATGCGCACATTGTTTATGCTCATGGCTAGATTTGGACTTTAACATGTACGTAGTAGCTGAGCTATAAATCTTTATGTATTGTGATTTCTTCTTTTTCATTCAAGTATTTGGAAAAGATTGCCTTATTTTTCACCACTGTTTGAGAGATATCATGTTCAAAAGTTGGTAAGCAAAACGTTTTCTAAAACAGAGGGTACTCTTCAGACATGATTAAGAGGATAAGTGCAGACCAGCCGGTGAAGACACGTGCACCTTCTCCAGTTCCTGTTGTTTGATCATAGTGCTCCCAGATATATCCAGTCTGGTCATAGTTTTTAACCACGTTCCTGCATCAACAAACACAATATAGGTAAGGCCACATATACCCAATCATCTTCAAACTTAAAAATGTACCTAATACAAGCAAGCTTGTATACCGTATCAGATTGCTCCTTAGTTCCTCGTAAATGGTTCTTGCCTTGCTGCTGTACGGTCCATCCACTGCAGAAAATTTGATTGGTTTAAATTAGGATTTGTCGTTTAATTTTTGTGAAGTGAGTGGATCAGAAATGTTACCTATAGAGTAATGGTGCAGGGAAGAGAGTAATCATGTAGTTCATGTTCATCCATATTGCACCTCTCCAATATGGTGCTTCGTGCTCAGTGTTATACTTCATGTACAAAGAACTGCACAAATGAGAGTGCTCATGAAAAAAAAAATGAATGAAGATTTTGTCAGGTATATGTTGGTTCTTGCAGGCTCACTCACCTAGTTTTGCCAAGGGAAAGTAGTCCATAGTCACTCCATACGATGTTCCTGTTTGAAATGAGATCGAGCTGTTTCTCGAGGATTGAAGAACCCTTTCATCAACAACAAAGGTGAATGATTTAGTTTTAGCTGTTCACAAGGGTTTAGATGGATAAAATGGAGGAAACAAACAAGCACTTACAGGCGGGATGATTCTAAACATGAAGGGGAAGAAGCTGACGTAACCAATGTGAGGAACCAATCTTAGCTCTGGCTTCCCAAATGTCTCCCTCACGAGCTCTAGAGATAGGTGGCCATCTTCATTAACTAGCTCTTTCCAGATTAACCGAACCTGGGAAATCAAATCCACTTATTAGTTTTTTTGCTTCTACAATGAAAGTGATGTGAGATATAATTCATTCACTGAAATTTACTTACATGTTCTGTATGATTACCAAAATCAAGGTAAGCCCCAAGATCATGGTCATAGTGCATCTGTAAAGATATTAGAGGTGAAGAAGAGAGGAGAGTGAGAATAAGAAGAGAGATTGTATACGAATAAAAACCTGATTCAGAAGATTGAAATCTGAAAGCAGCTTGACAGTTAAGCTGTAGTCCTCCTGCATGATTCAGTTTCCAAATCAACACATGAGACTTAGAAAATGTAGTCTTATATATTCTTGTCATGTTTCTTCTAACCGTCGTCACAAGTCTGTCCTTTTCCCCTAGAAACTCTGTGATGGAGTTCATGCAATCTGCAGCAAGATACATCCAGCATCTGAGGTCGACATGCCTCTCATCTTCAGTTGGGTGTGAAGCCCGAGGATAGTCATCCAAACCCGAGGAAAGAGACTGCACAAGATTTTTTTGTCAAAGTGACTATGATTAGGGTGTTTAGAGCCAGGTTTAGAGTATGGTTAGGTTTTCATGTTTTTTTTTTTTTTTTTTATTAGGGTTATGCTTAAGTTATAACAAGACCTAAATAAAGGTCTCTGTTGATTAATAAGAAACCAACTTCCAAGAATTAACCTTAAAAATCTCTAAAGAGAGTTTAGGGTTAAGAGGAACCGTAGAGTAGCTACCTGAGGGTTTAGTTGCAGAGTTGTTAAGCTGTCTCTGCCATGCCAAAAGTAACTTCCCAATACCTTCCCTGTTGTTTTAATCAAGTGAAACAGAAACCGTTCAACGTAGGAGTAGATGAAGTACACACAAGAATTCTTCAGTGCGACTTGTTTGTGGTAAGTCACTTAGATACTTAGAAAAACGAAACACAGAGAAGTGGACTAGAGTCTCCATGTTTTTTTTTACCTTTCTGGGATGTATTGAACCATTGAAACCATGCACCTAGCCGTACAAAAGCTCGGTCAAGGAATGACCATATATCATCTCTTTCTTCCTGCTTAAATTTGTCTGTCCTTATCCCATTTATCAGATCTGGAAAAGGAAAAATACAAAGAGAATGATCTAATCTCATAATTTCAATCCAAGAGTATCCAGCAAGGTGAAGCACTACTACTCTTGGAGGACAAAGTCCTTATTTTGTAGACCAAGTGCTTGTCCCTCAAACAAAAACAAGAACCATAATCAAAAGACAAAGATGTTTGAAAAACACTATATATATATATATATATATATTCATACCGCGTATCACCAAAAGTAGTGTAGGTGGATTGCCATTAGTTGGGATCTGAACAACGTACTCCTTTGGTATCTTACTGCAGCAAGAAAAACACTTAGGAGAATTATTGATAGCACAAGAAACAATAATAATGGTTATTGAGGTTAGTAAAGAGTATATTATACAACAAACCTCAGAGCTTCTTCTCCCAAAATTTGCTCACGCGGTATCCATCCATCTATATTCATCAGGTCTAACCAGTTTCCAACTATTTCCAAGGTTATACGGATATTCCAGCGCCTGAATCAAGTACACACACAAGCAATCCAAATACTTACCAAATCTTGATCCTTAAAGAAACATATCAAGAAAAGGCTTTTGATTATTTTAATGATCTTGATAAGAACAAACCAGATCAAGAGTTGATGGAAACCTTCATCCCACAAAAACCCCCGAGGAAACACAGGCCGGCTTGGAACTGCTGTGTATAACTCAGCTGGCCAATATAGCAAGAAACCACTTTCACTTTTAGGCTGCTGCAACTGAAAATAATAACTCTATGAACCTGTTTTCTTTTTTATTTTAAAGAAGTTGGACATAGTGTGAAGCGCAAAAAAGAGCAAGAAAAAATGAAAACTCACCTGAGTACTTTTAGGAACCTGAATTTTTGATTGACCATAGAAGTAACCAATGCCACCAAGCATATTCCCAATTGCAGCTTTACCAACCACCAAAGTTTCAGAATCAAGCTGGAATCAGAGCAAGTATATTTAGCTATGATACTCTCTCTATTGTCTTGACTCAAGTATTTTCACAGTCTCTGGTCAAGTATATCCTCCATAAAACAAGATGTTTTGATGTGCTAAAGATGAGCTATAACATTGGCATATCTCAAGGGTTTAGATTAAGAAAAAAGAGTATAATTAATCACACACCTTTTCAGAAAGGTGGAAGCATTCTTTAAACTTTGCCTCAAATGCTATATGTTTCTCTTCAAGTAGATTAGAGAGTGGCAAACCTAGACATAATAATTAAAATTGGAAACTTAGCTCAATCATCATCAATACTTGGAAATAAGAGGAGGTTGATTAACCTGTAAGACTCATTACACGCTTTTCAACGTCAGAGGTTTCTCCTTTTATCCCAGAGACCAAGGCAATATCTATAGTAGATTGCGTCGTCGCGGAAATCTGCATGAAGAAAAAATAGTGGAATGATTATGAATGAAGAAACAATTACAATCATAGAATTCTTATGTTTTTTTTAAAATAAACTCTGTATTCACAAAATCTTGATCAAGACTGATTACCTGAAAAACATAAATGCTGGAAGAATTCTCTGATGTGTCAGAGAGCTCAAGTCGTCCAGACTTGCTTTCCTAAAATACAAAGCGTGGTAAAAAAACATAACAGTTTGGAAACTTGCAAAGCTGAGATATAACCTGTGCAGCAAGATCTTAACATTAAAACCAAAAACAAAACCTGTGCAGCAAGATTTTTCTGAACATTATCAGACAGATTGACAATATCAGGCTTCTTGAAACCGCAGTAATGTGTTCCAAGATGATTCTGCAAATAAAGAGCATTTGTTAGAACAACTAAGATCCCATGATCTCTAATAAAAAGCATTGCAAATAAAAAAGCTACCTCTGATTTCAAATGCATCTGCCAGTTTCCTACATCTGCACGTGAACCCGAAGCTAAAATAGAACTGTCTTTAAGCTTTAATACATCTTTGCCTAGATTTAGAACATTTCCATCTTCATCAGCTATATAGAAGAAGAGATTTGCATTTCTCTTTACTTCATCATTCAACCTATTTTCCAAACATTAAAATATGGCTACTACAAATTAATTTAGGCAACTATTATGATAGCAGAGACACATTTAAATTAATCAGTAATTTACATACCCTGTATTTTTGACATTGATTCTGACTGACCAATCTCCTCCATAACCAAGGCTTCCCTCTTTAGACTGGACAAAACTTGTCTCCAATATCATATCTTGTTCAAGAAGCTCTTGCCTCCCAAAATCTATCCCATTGTGTTCTCTCCAGCCAAATGACTTGAGATCGTCAGAGTTTTCACAGAAATGTCTCATCACATGCTTCCCATTCCCATCTTTCTCACCGAGCCACATCAAGCCAGCGACGAGGGACTGAGGAGTTCTGCATTGTGATTGTAAGAGAAAGTAACACAGTTTCACATTATATGGGAATGGTTCATATATAACAAACTCATATACATAGGCATTATAGTCAAACAAATGAGGTTATAGGAGTTTTAGAAAGTAAAGATGATATAGTACTGTTCTTTTCCTATTTTTCGTTTATCAAATTGCAACATTTATGTGAAAAAAAAAACTGATTCACATACAGATCATCTCAGACAAACAAAGGGAAACTCTGTCAACAATACCTAGCACGAACTCCAAAATACACCTGAGGGCGATAAGTTCCCCAATACAAGCTTTCTTTATGATCACCTCT
>CACVBM020001456.1:0-40000 GCA_902728155.2 Microthlaspi erraticum | reverse complement strand
TCGAACGGAGAGGAACCAACCACGACGAGAACAATAGAAGCAACACGAAGAACAAACGGCATAGCAAAAATCTGAGAAGGTGAAAAGCCAGATCTAGCGCAGAGTCTTCAATGAGTTGAGAAGCCACACTAAAGATCCAAAGGATCCGGATCCAACGAACTTAAAAACACTTAGATCTGGCCAGATGTGGAGGAAAAACAGCTGAGCACCATAAACTTCTTCAACCATTGAGAACTAAGCAAGAGGAACTGAACAGAAACAAAGCAAAGAAGAAAACTCAAAGGAAACCCGAGCTCCATGGCTGAAGAACCGGCGAAGCCGACAAGCAAAAACCAGAGGCGGCGAGACTTTTAGAGAGAAGCGAGATAAATTAGGTTAGAGGTTGAGTTTAGGGGTTAATAACAAAATTATTTTAAAATTTTCATAATATGCGAAAACTAGTAGGGGTTAGCTCACAAATTCTAAAAATAGATAAATTTTGAGATTTTTCTAACTTATTGAATGGAATGTAACTAAAACAAAAATTAATTGATTCGGGCATTTTTTACTGTAAAAGAGTATTTAAGAAAGTCTAATAACATATTATTTTAGTTTTTACAAAATATGCATAATATTTCAATTCATTTTCACTTTAGATGAATTATATTCCAATCATTAATTAACTCAAAATTTGTTAGTTTTGCCAATCTTTATGGGCTAACACCTACAAGTTTTGACAAATTTTGAAAAAAATTGGAATAATGTGTTATTAGTCTTTCTTAGATACTATTTTCCTATGAAAATGGTAAGATCAATTTATTTTCACTTTAGACACCTTCTAATCATTAATTTAGAAAAACCTCGAAATACATTAATTTTGCCAATAGTAGTGGGCTAATACCTACGAGTTTTGACAAATTTCGAAAAAAATAGAATAACATGTTATTAGTCTTTGTTAGATTAAATTTTACAATGAAAACTGATTGGATCACTTTATTTTTCACTTTAGACACCTTCCCCAATCATTAATCAATAAAAATCTCAAAATTAATCAGTTTTACTAGTATTTGTGTGTTAACACCTACGAGTTTTGACAAATTTTGAAAAAAATAGAATAATTTGTTATTTGTCTTTCTTAGATACTCTTTTACAATGAAAAATGTTTGGATCAATTTATTGTCATTTTCGACACTTTCCAATCAATAATTAAGAAAAACATCAACATTCATCAATTTTACCAATATTTGTTGGCTAACACCCAAGAGTTTTGACAAATTTTGAAAAAATGGAATAATATGTTATTAATCTTTCTTATGTACTCTTTTACTATGAAAAATTGTTGGATCAATTTATTTTCACTTTAGACATTTTCTAATCATTAATTTAGAAAAACCTCAAAATTTATCAATTTTGCCAGTATTTAAGGGCTAAGACCTACAAGTTTTTACAAATTTTGAAAAAAAATAAGAATATTTTATTATTTTTTATTAAATACTCTTTTACTATAAAAATAGTTTGATCAATTTATCTTCACTTTAGACACCTTCCAATAATTAATTTAGATAACCTCAAAATTCATCAATTTTACCAATATTTGTGTGCTAACACCTACAAATTTTTACAAATTTTGAAAAAATAAAAGAATATGTTATTTATCTTTCTTAAATACTCTTTTACAATGAAAAATGGTTGGATCAATTTATTTTCACTTTCAACACCTTCCAATCAATAATTAAGAAAAACATCAAAATTCATCAAGTTTGCCAATATTTGTGAGCTAACATCTACAAGTTTTTACAAATTTTTTAAAAATTGAAATAATATGTTATTAATTTTTCTTAGATACTCTTTTACTATGAAAAATAGTTGGATCAAAATATTTTCACTTTAGACATCTTACAATCATTAATTTAGAAAAAATCACAAAATTCATCAATTTTACCAATATTTGTGTGCTAACACCTACGAGTTTTTACAAATTTTGAAAAAATAGAATAATATGTAATTTTCTTTCTTATATAATCTTTTACAATGAAAAATGGTTGGATCAATTTATTTTCACTTTGGACACCTTCCAATCATTAATTTAGAAAAACCTCAAAATTCATCAATTTTGCCAGTATTTGTGGGCTAAACCTACGAGTTTTGACAAATTTTGAAACAATATGAATAATATGTTATTAGTCTTTGTTAGATACTATTTTACAATTAAAAAAATTTTGTATCAATATATTTTCACTTTAGACACCTTCCAATCATTAATTTAGAAAAACCTCAAAATTCATCAATTTTACCAATATTTGTGTGCTAACACCTACGAGTTTTTACAAATTTTGAAAAAAATGAATAATATGTTATTAGTCTTTGTTAGATAATATTTTAAAATTAAAAAATGTTTGGATCAATATATTTTCACTTTGGACACCTTCCAATCATTAATTTAGAAAAACCTCAAAATTCATCAATTTTACCAATATTTGTGTGCTAACACCTACGAGTTTTTACAAATTTTTAAAAAATTAGAATAATTTGTTATTTGTCTTTCCTAGATACTTTTTTACAATGAAAAATGGTTGGATCAATTTATTTTCACTTTGGACACCTTTCAATCATTAATTTAGAAAAACCTCAATATTCATCAATTTTGCATGTATTTGTAGGCACCTACGAGTTTTGACAATTTTTGAAAAAAATTGAATAATATGTTATTAGTCTTTGTTAGATACAATTTTACAATTAAAAAATGTTTGGACACCTTTCAATCATTAATTTAGAAAAACCTCAATATTCATCAATTTTGCCTATATTTGAAGGCACCTACGAGTTTTGACAATTTTTGAAAAAATTTGAATAATATGTTATTAGTCTTTGTTAGATACAATTTTACAATTAAAAAATGTTTGGATCAATTTAGTTTCTTTTTGGACACCTTACAATCATTAATTAAGAAAAATCTCAAAATTCATTAGTTTTACTAGTATTTGTGTGCTAACACCTACGAGTTTTGACAAATTTTGAAAAATTTAGAATAATTTTTTATTTGTCTTTCTTAGATACTCTTTTACTATGAAAAATGGTTGGATCAATTTATTTTCACTTTGGACATCTTCCAATTATTAATTGAGAAAACCCTTAAAATTCATCAATTTTGCCAATATTTGTGGGCTAACAGCTACGAGTTTTGACAAATTTTGAAAAATTGGAATAATGTGATATTAGTTTTTCTTATATAATTTTTTATTATGAAAGATTGTTGGATCAGTTTATTTTCACTTTAGACACCTTCCAATCATTAATTTAGAAAAACCTCAAAATTCATCAATTTTACTAATATTTGTTGGCTAACACATACGAATTTTGACAAATTTTGAAAAAAATGGATTAAGATGTTATTAGTATTTGGGTGAGTTGGTTTAATATTACTAAAATTTTTCATAATTTGAAAACTAACCCTGGTTTTTAAAATTTTGAAAACTAACTTTTTTAATAAGTGAAAAGACAATAAAACCATTATCATTTTTCTTTTAATAATGAAAAAAGTTTTATTTAATTAAGATATATATTGAACTTAGATATATAAGACATATATTATTAAATTTAGATATATATATATATTTTCGAAAACTAGTTAAGATATTTTTTAATGACTATTTAAAGAAAACACATGTTATTTCATAAATATGAATCAAACCTATAAATAGATACATATAAATATCATTTTAGAATAAAGAAAAACTCACACTTCATTTTTACAAAAAATGATGGAATGTGTTAAAGTTAACTCATTTTCTATATTTATGAATGTTAAATTTCAAATAAGATATTTTAAATATCTTTTGTTTTCTTGTTGTATATTTTATATAAGATATTATATCCCAAGCTGAAGTTTTTTTTCTCTTTTATTGTTATATAAATAAAAATAATTGTTTAGAATTATCATTAGAATAATAGATTTTTTTTTACAAATTAAATAATTTTTAAATAAGATAAACGAATTTTAAAATAATTTTAATATCTAGAAAAAATTAAGGGTATTTAGTAACTTTGAATATTAGAAAAATTAGTTTTCCAACAATTTTTAAAAGGGGTTAGTTTTCAAAATATGATTAGTTTAGGTAATATTGGTCCAAATTTCCTCTTAGTATTTCTTAGATACTCTTTTAATATTAAAAATGGTTTAATCAATTTATTTTCACTTGAGACACATTCTAATCATTAATTTAGAAAAACCTCAATTTTGCTAATATTTGTTAACTAACACCTACGAGTTTTGATAAATTTTGAAAAATTAGAAATAATATGTTATTAGTCTTTCTTAGATATTATTTTACAATGAAAAATGTTTGGATCATTTTATTTTCACGTTGGACACCTTTCAATCATTAATTTAGAAAAACCTCAAAATTTATCAATTTTGCTAGTATTTGTGGGCTAACACCTACGAGTTTTGACAAATTTTGAAAAAATAGAAATAATATGTTATTAGTCTTTCTTAGATACTCCTTTACAATGAAAAATAGTTGGATCAATTTATTTTCACTTTCGACACCTTCCAATCAATAATTAAGAAAAACCTCAATATTTATCAATTTTACCAATACTTGTGGGCTAACACCCACAAGTTTTGACAAATTTTGAAAAAATGGAATAATATGTTATTAGTCTTTCTTAGATACTCTTTTACTATGAAAAAAGTTTGAGTCAATTTATTTTCACTTTGGACACCTTCAAATCATTAATTTAGAAAAACCTCAAAATTCATCAATTTTGTGGGGTAACACCTACAAGTTTTTACAAATTTTGAAAAAATTGGAATAATATGTTATTATTTTTATACTCTTTTACAATAAAAAATGGTTGGATCAATTTATTTTCACTTTGGACACCTTCCAATCATTAATTAAGAAAAACCTCAAAATTTATCAATTTTGCCAATATTTGTGGGCTAACACCTACGAGTTTTGACAAATTTTAAAAAATTAGAAATAATATGTTATTAGTCTTTCTTAGATACTATTTTACAATAAAAATTTTTGGATCAATTTATTTTCACGTTGGACACCTTTCAATCATTAATTTAGAAAAACCTCAAAATTTATCGATTTTGTCAGTATTTGTGGGCTAACACCTACGAGTTTTGACAAATTTTGAAAAATTAGAAATAATGTGTTATTAGTCTTTCTTAGATACTCTTTTACAATGAAAAATAGTTGGGTCAATTTATTTTCACTTTCGACACCTTAGAATCAATAATTAAGAAAAATCTCAAAATTCATCAATTTTGCCAATATTTGTGGGCTAACACCTACAAGTTTTGACAAATTTTGAAAAAATATATGTTATTAGTCTTTCTTAGATACTCTTTTACTATGAAAAATGGTTGAATCAATTTATTTTCACTTTGGACACCTTCAAATCATTAATTTAGAAAAACCTCAATATTCATCAATTTTGCCAATATTTGTACGCTAACACCTACAAGTTTTTACAAATTTTGAAAAAATTGGAATAATATGTTATTATTTTTTATACTGTTTTACAATAAAAAATGGTTGGATCAATTTATTTTCACTTTGGACACCTTCCAATCATTTATTAAGAAAAATCTCAAAATTTATTAATTTTGCCAATATTTTGTGGGCTAACACCTACGAGTTTTGAAATTTTTTGAAAAAATGGAATAATATGTTATTACTCTTTCTTAGATACTCTTTTACTTTGAAAAATTGTTGGATCAATTTATTTTCACTTTGGACACCTTCAAATCATTAATTTAGAAAAACCTCAATATTCATCAATTTTGCCAATATTTGTAGGCTAACACCTACAAGTTTTTACAAATTTTGAAAAAATTGGAATAATATGTTATTATTTTTTATACTATTTTACAATAAAAAATGGTTGGATTAATTTATTTTCACTTTGGACACCTTCCAATCATTTATTAAGAAAAATCTCAAAATTTATCAATTTTGCCAATATTTTGTGGGCTAACACCTACGAGTTTTGACAAATTTTGAAAAAATGGAATAATATGTTACTACTCTTTCTTGTATACTCTTTTACTTTGAAAAATTGTTGGATCAATTTATTTTCACTTTAGATATCTTCAAATCATTAACTTAGAAAAACCTCAAAATGCATCAAATTTGCCAATATTTGTGGGCTAACACATATAATATTTTTTAAATTTTTTTAAAATTGAAATAATATGTTATTATTTTTTCGTATATACTATTTTACTATGAAAAATAGTTGGATCAAAATATTTTCACTGTAGACACCTTTCAATCATTAATTTAGAAAAACCTCAAAATTCATCAATTTTACCAATATTTGTGTGCTAACACCTACGAGTTTTTACAATTTTTTTAAAAAATAGAATAATATGTAATTTGTCTTTCTTAGATATTCTTTTACAGTGAAAAATGGTTGGATCAATTTATTTTCACTTTGGATACCTTCCAATCATTAATTTAGAAAAACCTCAAAATTCATCAATTTTGCCAGTATTTGTGGACTAACACGTACGAGTTTTGAAAAATTTTGAAAAAAATTGAATAATATGTTATTAGTATTTGTTAGATACTACTCTCTCTGTCCCATAATATAAGATGTTTTAGCTTCTAAATTTTGTCCGACAATATAAGCATTTTTGACATTTCAATGCACTTTTACTTTATGGAAAATTGTGTGACCACTTATATCTTGCTGTTGTTTTTTATGATTGGTTGAATTATATTTAATCTGTATACTAAGTGATACTTTTTTAAAGCAAAATAATTTTCTTGATTCTTGTGTTTAAGTTAAAACAACTTATAATATGGGACAGATGGAGTATTTTACAATTAAAAAATGTTTGGATCAATTTATTTTCACTTTGGACACCTTCCAATCATTAATTAAGAAAAATCTCAAAATTCATCAGTTTTACTAGTATTTGTGTGCTAACACCTACAAGTTTTTACAAATTTTGAAAAAAATAGAATAATTTGTTATTTGTCTTTCTTAGATACTATTTTACAATGAAAAATGTTTGGATCAATTTATTTTCACTTTGGACACCTTTCAATCATTAATTAAGAAAAATCTCAAAATTCATCAGTTTTACTAGTATTTGTGTGCTAACACCTACGAGTTTTTACAAATTTTGAAAAAATTAGAATAATTTGTTATTTGTCTTTCTTAGATACTCTTTTACAATGAAAAATGGTTGGATCAATTTATTTTCACTTTGGACACCTTCCAATCATTAATTTAGAAAAACCTCAAAATTCATCAATTTTGCCAGTATTTGTGGGCTAACACCTACGAGTTTTGACAAATTTTGAAAAAAAATTGAATAATATGATATTAGTTTTTCTTATATACTTTTTTTTATTTTGAAAGATTGTTGGATCAGTTTATTTTCACTTTAGACACCTTCCAATCATTAATTTAGAAAAACCTCAAAATTCATCAATTTTGCAAACTTACGGATTTTTACAAATTTTGAAAAAATTGGATTAATATGTTATTAGTATTTCTTAGATATTTTTTTAATTTGAAAAATGGTTGAATCAATTTATTTTTACTTTGAGATGTTTGTATGATGACGTACATTCCTCTCCTTCTGAATGAGATAGATAGTGGCAAAGCCGTCCCTGAGTCTAGGTGGGCCACAAGCTTGGAAAATAAAAAAGGTCAATTTATTCTATTAAAAATAATTAAAATACAAAAAGTTACGTTTTGAGGCTATCTACATTCGAACTAGTGAAACTTTGGAAGATAGACACTCACGTTAGCCACTAGACTAAAGGTTGGAAAATCAGAGCCGAAATATAGCTATATTAAAACAGGCCGCAAGCTCCTGCTTGCTTTGCTTGGCCTCAGGGCCGGCTCTGGATAGTAGCGTGAAAAAGGATTCTCATGATTATGTTGAGGTTCTTTTCCTGATTAGGCTTAACTATCCAGCGTAACAAGTCTTCAAACAGAGGAGGAGGCGAGAGATTTGCTGCCACTGTATAAGACAACCAAATTTCTGCACTGAAAGGACAGTCAAAGAACAGATGTTGCCTATTCTCATTTTGCACATTACACAGCAAGCATAGAGAAGAAACTGAGAGCCCCCACCTAATAAGTCTATCCCTTGTTATCATTTGATTCCTTGCCACCACCCAACACCCGAAAGCGTGTCTCGGAATATGATCCTTAAACCAGACCGCCTTGTGCCAGTATATTGTCTCACTCCTTGGATGAATCGTATCCCACATGAGTGAAGCCGAGAAAGTAGGAGACGGAGGTTTGTTAGCAGTTTGCCACAAATAAACATCCTCACACTCACTATCTCTTATAGAGTCCACATGAGGAAGACACTGCCTCAGAAGTGACAGCACCAGATTTCTACTCCTACTCGATGCCAACCACCACTGTCCCTCATGGATAGCGTCTACGGAAGTTTTCGAGCTTCTTCTCCTGCAATCTCAATGAGAGGACCCAACCCTGTCCAATTGTCATTCCAGAAACTTGTTGTATTACCTGATCCAACATCACACATCATAAAAGGGCGAGTGAGAAGGCGTAATTTGCAAAGTTGTTTCCAGATCCAACTTCCCCAGCTATTTGCAAAGTTACACCACGTTGTTGCTTATAAGTGGGTTATGCGAACGATCGATAAGGGTTATAGTGAGTGTGTTTGAGACTTTGAGTTATTGAGAAGATTAAGCAAAATAGTTGTCACCCGGCAGCAAGTAAGGTAAGAAGAGCTTCTGTCTGAATGACACAAATTCAAAAGCTTCCGGCAATATCATGCGAAATAAAATAAAAAGCTTTGGCTTTTATTCGATCGCTCGCGAACGCTGCCCGATCGTGCATCATCTCCAATATCTCAGATCTCTTTACAACAAAAATAAAATAAAAAATCTTGATGATATCCAATCTCCGATCGCATTTGATTTACAGAGGCCATCTCTGGAATAAAAGATGGGTTTCGATCAAGGGAAGGCGGGAGAAGACACACCCCTTCTGGGCAAGGGAAGACCATTGTCGAGCCAATTCAAGACCTTCGCCAATGTCTTCATAGCGATCGTCGGGGCCGGTGTTCTGGGTCTGCCGTACGCTTTCAAGCGAACCGGATGGCTCATGGGCGTGCTCACGCTCTTGTCCGTCGCCGCTTTGATCAACCACTCCATGATGCTTCTCGTTCACATCCGCCGCAAGCTCGGTGTCGCAGATATCGGCTCCTTTGGGGACCTTGGATTCGCCGTCTGTGGCCCACTTGGGAGGTTCGTCGTTGACATTCTTATAATTTTGTCTCAGGCAGGCTTCTGTGTCGGATATCTCATCTTTATCGGCACTAGTTTAGCTAATCTCTCCACGAACCACCAAAATGTTAGCATGAGCCACTTGATGTCTGTGTCCCCTAAGAGTCTGTACATATGGGGATGCTTCCCGTTTCAGCTGGGCTTGAATTCCATCAAGACGCTCACTCACCTGGCGCCTCTGAGCATATTCGCCGATGTGGTCGATCTGGGCGCAATGGCGGTGGTGATTGTGGAGGACGTGAAGATTACAGTGGAGCAAAGGCCTGACGTGGTTGCCTTTGGGGGCATGTCGGTTTTCTTCTATGGGATGGGAGTGGCGCTTTACGCCTTTGAAGGTGTGGGAATGGTTTTGCCTCTGGAGTCGGAGATGAAAGACAAGGACAAGTTTGGCAAAGTGTTGGCACTCAGCATGCTATTCATAGCGGTCGTATACGGAGCTTTCGGTGTGTTAGGCTACATGGCTTTTGGGGAGGAGACCATGGACATCATCACGGCCAACTTGGGGGGTGGAGTGGTGAGCAGCCTCGTCCAGCTGGGGCTCTGCATCAACCTCTTCTTCACCTTCCCACTGATGATGAACCCTGTGTTTGAGATCGTTGAGAGACGTTTCTGGAGAGGTGTCTACTGTGTGTGGCTCAGATGGCTCCTCGTCTTAGCAGTGACGCTGGTGGCTCTCCTCGTGCCCAACTTTGCAGATTTTTTGTCATTGGTGGGCAGCAGCGTCTGCTGTGCCTTGGGCTTCGTCTTGCCTGCTCTGTTCCATCTGATGGTCTTCAAGGACGAGTTAGGTTGGAAGCAACGTGCTTTGGACGCAGGGATGGTGTTACTGGGCCTCGTTCTTGCTGTCTCAGGTACTTGGAGTTCCCTGAGCGAGATCTTCAACTGAAAAACCAGACGTGTCTTGTATTTGTAGCATTGTAGGTAGGTGAAAGAGAGGATTTTCTTTTCTGCCCATTTATTTTGACTCTTCTTCTGTTGGAATCTTTCTCTACTCTTTGAATGATTTTTTTTTATTGTTATAATCGTGCCAGTACAGTTACTATTACAGTCTTTGATACTTTTACAGTGTTGTTTGACTTGGTTAATATTTCAACTATGACTCGTCGTTTCATTTGGCCAACGCAACTTATTGCTAAACCAAACAAGAACTCCTTTTACACAACACGTTTGAACTTTGTCACGACTTAGGTTAGAGGAGAAGCTGCCACATGGCACATGTTACCCAACACAGGCCACGTATATCAAGTCAAAAATGTGGAAGAGAGGAGAGAGAAAAAAGAAAATGGCCGACACAGGCAAAGGAAGCTCAGGCGCTAGCTGCAACGATCTCTGTGGCTGCCCTGCTCCGTGTCCCGGTGGCGAATCCTGCAGGTAGATCCTCTATATGTTCCATGGATGTTGTGTTTTGATCTTAAAACGTGGTTCCATTTCATTTAGGTGCAGGATGAGCGAAGCATCTGGTGGGGATCAAGTACACAACATGTGCCCGTGTGGGGAGCACTGCAGCTGCAACCCTTGCACCTGCTCCAAGAACCAGACATCCGCCAAGGGCAAGGCCTTGTGCACTTGTGGTGAGGGCTGCACCTGCGCCACTTGCGCTGCTTAGACCATGTCTGTAGCATACTTGTATAATAGGTACGAGCTAGTCAATTAGGTCCCCAGTCTCTGAAATAAAAACTGTGTTTGTTATGTCCAAGTTCAACAAAATAAAAACTGTGTTTGCTTAGCTCCTGCTCTTGGTTCTAAAGTCTAAACAAAGACAAAGGAAACATATCTTGGGAATGGGTGCGTGATGTTAGTATCCGGAAAAGCAAGATAAGAGTGCAACCCAAGCACTGGCTTATCAAAACATCATCTCGTTTACGACAAACGTTTTACTCCTGCAGCAACCTTCAAAATATTAAAGAGCTTCTTTGATGTACTCAAGGTGGACATGGAAACGCCAGCCAAATCCAACTCCTCAGGTCCTGCTAAAATGCAACCACGAATCTAAAGTTGAACTAGTGAAGACGATAACAAGTCTTGAAACAATCCAGCTGTGACTGTGACAGGAAGTGAAAATCTGTCGTTTTCCAGCGTAATTCTTTGCATTGGAGTCTAAAACTTAAATTTTTGGGTTCTGTGTGGAAGTAGGACTATCACAGAGGTCTATTTTTGTTTATTCTTCTTTTATTATAGCTTCTAACTAGAAGCAATATGCACAGAGAGGATTATTATAAATACATACACAGATGATTGAACAATGAATGATACAGAATTACAACACCTGTAGTTGTCTCTATGTATATACTAATTGCCGTTTTGGTGTTTATCACCATAAGAGTATGAACTTATATACGAAACAAAACCGGTTCAAAGAATGTCTCATGTGAAATATTGAAGTATCACACACACGACAGGGGAAAGAGAGAGTACACACAAGTTACATGAATTCCAGTACTTGTGATCTACTATATTCCCGGTTCCGTAAGCAGCACATTAGATGCAGACATAATTAGTTGGTTGCAGATATCATATGAATAAGCTGATAAGATATTGTTAGACAGAACCACTCTAGGATTGCAGGAGTCTTTTTAAATCTCAAGGCTACTCATAGAATCTTTCCACCTATACCTACAGATTATGATATTGGGTTCTATTTTCTGTTAGAGAATATGATATTGGCTCTTGGATGCTAATAATAAGTAATATCTACGACCTTGTATAGTTTCACTTGGATGTGATTGGTTGCATCACATTTCGTCTGTGGCACGTAGCAATGTTTCTGAAAGAAATTCGAATGCAAAAGATAGATACACACAAAAGGAGAGACGTGTAATGTAAAGTGGGTCAGACTCAGTGGTGATGAGGAGTACAGGAGTGGAGAAGAGAGATTGGTTTGGGGAGGCGGTTGGCAGTGAGATTGAAGGAGCAGATGATCCTTGTATGGAACTTGGAGGTGACGAGTCGGCCGAGAATGTAAGCTTTAGAACGTAGGACGAGAGTCAGGTTGAGGGGCAGGGAGATGGTGTCGAGATGGAAAGAGACACCGCCGTAGAGGGGAACCTGATGGCCGTGCACCACCGTGACTATGCTCCTTCCGCTCTTCCTACCCACCGTGAACTTGTCCATCTCACCGGAGGAGAGGAGAAGGTTGGAATAGTGGAGGAGGAGAGGGGAAGCAGTGACGTGGACGGCGAAGAAGGTTGACGGGTTCCGGTAGAAGATCCTGACCGTGGAATTAAGAGACAGCATATCCGTGGGAACTCCGCTCAGATCGTTCCCTGCCTGCACGTTCAAGTTCCTCACCAGCATCCCCTGCAAATTGCTCACAATCTGTCACATTCCAACCAAATCGAATGCACACTTGTCCTAGACAAGAAGAGAAGGTGCTGAAACATAAATTATTATATTAATTTTCAATTGTTGGCCTTGTTTCTTTTATCAAGGAAAGTGAACCAAACACCGATCCACTAGACGAGTCGACTCTACTCTTTAACTCTTAACTCAGCCCGAGTCAACCGAATGAAGAATGAAGAATTAAGTGCTTACCTTTACCACAACTTTAGGAGGGTAGGATTTGCTAGCACCCCAGAGTATGAGAGAGAAGATTGTGAACAAGAGGAGCAGGGAGAGGAGCAAGCAGGAGTAGAGGCGCACATTCCGAAAGGGGTCGTCATCTCCGCCGTCCGTTTCTTCATCTATGGCGCTGTTGATGTATCGGCGGCGTCCGCTTGCTTCGCGGATGGACTTGTAGGAGAGGAGGGCACGGTCGGAGAAGCGAGAGGTGGAGGACTCGCGGGAGTGATGGATGGGTGAGCCGTGGTAGTAATGTGGGTGCGAGGGCGAGCCCATCGGACTGCAACCCGACCCGAATGACATCTTCTCGACGTCGTGGTTGGAGGGGCTCTGTACGTAGTAGAGAGGTCTAATCGCCGAGCGCGGAGGAGAGCGCGGCGGCCATGACAAAGCCGCGTCGATGCTAGTGGCCTCCGAGTCCGTCTTGGCATGCATGTCTCTTTTCGCAAGGAAGGAAGCAGCGAGCGAAGCAATAAAACAGAGATGCCTATTGCTAGTGCCTGGTGCCGTGTTTGGCTTCTTTCTTGGAACGTTAGACGCAGAAATGGTCTTGGGAGAGTGTGCAATAAAAGCGAAGCCGTATGTGGGGGGTCTTTTCAATTTTCATAACTCTTTCCGAGCAAGTTGGTCCCATTTTCAGATGTTCCTTCACACGCGCTTACTCGCGTGGCCTAACACACCACACGGCTCATGTTTGCAGATGGCTGGTGGTGAGTCTCACCCCGCTGAATCAGCGCGTGGTATCGTCAAAGGTGGGAAATGCAGTCAACTGTACTGACAGTAACCCAGAATGTCTTTGGAGATTTTTAAACTCTTCGCATTTAGTTTCTTTGCTTTCTCTGTTTGGTGGGAAAAAGGCCGACGTAATAGGCCCAATCACATTATATTTTCCTTATTTTATCGAGACCCAATTTACTTCCTTTAATAAACATAACTTGAGTTTTCAAACCTTAATTTATCGGAAACTTGAGTTTTCAATGAAACAAATTACATTTCCGTAAGGAACGTGACGTCTTTATCCTTTCTAATCCCGTTTTTGTATTATTGTTTTGAAAGTAGTTGAGTTGCAGTAATGGCCCAGTTCACCAAATGTGACATATAACTTGGTTGTGACTTGTGTGACACATAAACATGGTGAGATATTTATAGAAATCTTTCAAAACCCAATTGAGTCTCCAGCTGCAACCGAAGGTGAAAGCATACAGACTACAGTTTTTCTTAACTATCAATTTCAACATTCAATACAATTCCCTAAGAAAAAGAATTACCTTTCTTTCTATCTTCCTTTCCTTAAGCTAATGTGGGCACCACAGCCCATCCAAACCATGAATTAATTTCTTTCCCCAACCTGCTGAATACGGTGAAGCTTTCCAAATCTCAAGAATATATGGTGTAGAAGAATGTTTACAAGCTTCTCTTCTTGTACAAGTTACAACAAGGTTGTTCAAATCATCTAACAAATGCTTCTCCTTGAAAAACCAAATTCATTAGAATTTCAATTTAGAAAGAAAGAGAAAAGAAAAAAGAGAAACCCCAGCTTATAGATTGGTTGAGCCGTTAATAGGTTGGGCCTCTTGTTCGTAGAGTTGAACAAGGGTAGAGTCGACGTTCTCCTGAGGCTCCCACGTGGCATCAGCCATATCAGTCCATTTCACAAGAAACTCCGTCGTGCCGTCGTCCCCGATCCTCTTCCCCATCACTCTCTCCGCTACAGCGTACTCCAGCCCAGCCTCGTAGTCCTTGGCCACGTCTTCCGCCACGTGTATACCTTTCACCCACTCGCAGTCTCCACCGTCCTTCCATTTGACCAGATATTCCACGTCTTTGCCTCTCCCTCGTTTCTCCATAATCTCCTGCACCTCCGCGTACTCGAACACCTGTCCTTCCAGGATACCGATCACCTTCTCGAGCCCCAATCTCCGCCCGAATTGCATCGGATTTCCCTTGGGCGTCGTCTTCAGAATCTCCTTGGCCAGCTCCAGCGCCGTTAACCCTCTCTCGTCTTCCACTTCCCCATCGGCGCCCACCTCCACCAGCGCCGCCACCACATCCGGCTTCACGTAACCAGCCGCCATGTGCAGCGCCGTTAGGCCGCCCCTGATGTCACGGTGGTCCAGATTCGCTCCAGCCTCCGCCAGAAGCCTGACGCACTTGTCCGAACCCAGCCCCGCCACGAAAAGGAACGCCGTCCTTCCGTTTTCGTCTACGGCGTCGACGTCGCGACCGTCACCCGACTCCAGAAGCTGCGACAGGGCCTGGTCGTCGGCCTTCCTCGCGGCGGTCCACCAGGGGGTCTCGTACTCCGACACCACGTCTGCTGCGATGTAGCTGGATGGGACCCACGAGGGAGAATGACCGTCCTTCCACTCGATTAGGTACTCCATGGCGGCGCCGCCTTCCGCCATCCGGCTTCCAATAATTCTGTTCACTTCCCCGTACGACTCATCGTCTTCCACGGAGGCCGTTTCGTAGTTCCTTTGCACCGCAAATATTGGTCGGAAACGCAGCTGCTTCCGGATGCGTCTAATCGGAAAGGATTCAAGGGAGAAAGCATAATATTTGGGAGTAGGGGAAAGCTTGATGATGCGAGACAAAGACTGATTGATTGCGAGAGAAGTATCCATGGCCAGAGGTTTCTGTGGAAACTCGCAAGAGAGAGAGAGAGTTAACGGAGACACTGGATTTCCTTGTGGATAAGGAATCTTAGCCACCCAATCATCACTCGTGAGCTTCTGGTAATTTAAAATGGGCCCAGAGTAAGCACTTGTTTCTTTGAGGATGGTGTATTATTCATTGTATACACAAACCAAGCCCAGTATTGTCTTGCTTCAGTATGTAATATGTATATCTCCTCCATACTGTCTGTCTACTTAGTACTTACTATATATTATATTGTGTTTGTACACAAAGCGCACAAGAAACAAGCATTGTTTAAGAGCATAATTATGCCCAAATTATCTTACACATAGTCAACATTTTGTCTTCTCAATCCCAAACGAGGAAACAAAATATCCTCATCTCCCTCTCATGATGATACCTTCACTTGTTTCGACTCTTTTACTCAGCAGCAGCCTGTACAAGGCATCTTTCAGATTCAGATTTAACAATAAACATCCCTATTAATACATCTGCCTACTACTTAGCTGTGTTAAAATTGCTAAATTTTTGGTATAAAATATCAAAAACATATGCTTTTTCAACAGTTGAACAAGCTACTATTAAGTCTTAATCTTATCCCCATTAACTAAAAGAAAACATTCACTGACCTGGTTAAGAGGATTATCTGGCGATTTCTTCCACGTCTTCCATATCACCTCCCTGTACTGGGTGAGAGTAAGACCTGGTTTCTCCTCTTTCAGCCTAGCAAGTTCAGCTTCTTCATAGGCCTAAACCACAACCACAACCATAGCAACTCAGAATTGTGCACATTATCATTTCAGTTTCACACGTTTCTCTCCTAAATTGTGATCAACTAAAAGGATTACGAATTAGGAATCAGGCAGGGCATAAGATAAGAGATAACCTTAAACGAGGCCTTGACCCTTTTCTCGGGGTGTCGATCAACCGGCAGGTTATCAGTCACTGTAATCCGTGCGAGGGCCTCGTCAACGCTATGGGCCTCGATGAGGGAATCGTCGCGATTGGTATTGGAGACCAGTACCATCTTTTCGTACTCCTCTTCCCCTGCCATGCGGGTCTGTTTCTTCTTAGAGTCTTCCGCTTTCTTCGCCAGCGCCACCTGGTCCTCCTCGCGCTTTCGGATGAGCTCCGCTTCCGTGACCTTGGGGACAGGCACAGCGACGCGATTCGCCTTCTTGTCCGGCTTTTTTAGAGCCTTCTCCAGCTCTTTTTCCTCCTCCTCAGCAAGACGCCGCGCCTCCAGTTTTTTGGCGGCAGCCTCCGCCTTCTTCTCCGCGTCCTCCTCTCGCTTCTTGGCCGCCTTAGATCTGGGACCCTCGGCCTCGCGCCAGTATTGTTCCTCCTTCTCCCGAGTCTGGCGATCCTTCTGCTCGGCCTCGGCGGCGGTCTTCCGGGATTTGGCGACCTCCGCCTTGCTGTTGACACCCATCTTCTTCGGCATCTTCGCTAATCGTAATCGCTAGGGTTAGCTGGGAAATTGATGAGACAATCCTTCACCCTTTTGTCTTTGCTGGATGGGAAATGAATTGATTTTGGTAAATGGGCTGGGTCTGGGTCTGGGTCTGGGTCTGGGTCATCGTGCTAGCAAGTTGAAAATATATATTATTAATGTAATTATAATAAGATTTGTGTTTAGAGTAAGGTGTGTAATGTTGAACACAAGTGAGACCACCGGAGACAGGTTGATATATAATTTTCCCCCAAATTTCCCCAAATTATTTTATTTTAAAAATTGGGAGGGAAGGGGAAGGGGGAGAGGCGTAGGTCTGGGTCTGCGTCTGGGTCTGGAATGGCGAAGGAGAATAATCTGTCGAGCTTGGTTCACGAACTGCGTGAAAGGGTCGCCGCATCTTCCTCCACTCCGGCAAACATCTTTGGTCACTCTTCTGGAGACGACGATGCTCTGGAGATTCGATTTCGTGCTGTCATCCCAAATCTCCTGAATACCTTCCTTGTCCCTTCTCTCGGTACACCACAATCATAGATTTACTCCCTCTTTTAATTTTGTTGAGTCTCAGACGACTTCAATTTCACGATTGCATTGATTGACAGGCAAAGGGAGGGAAGTTACTGCTGTGATGAAGCTTGTTGGTCACACAGCAAGGACCATTCCGGGAGTTTTCTATCACGGGAATCCTGCTGCTATCTTCCCTGTGATTGGTCGTATTATCCCCTTCTTTGCCGAACCAGAGTTTGTGTAAGTTTTTGTTGTTTCAATAGAGAGTTCCTGTGTATTTGACTCTCTGCACCAATCCTCTAATCTGACTATCCTCACTGCTTTCTCGCTATTATGCACATCGGACAATGGTAGTTTTGCTTGAATGCTTTCTCTTTTAAACCAATTGCAGTCCTGGGCATGGGGTACTACTTGAAACTGTTGGCTCTCTCTTAATGTTGCTGCGTTCCAACTCAAGGAAGGCCTACCGGATCTTCTTCCATGACGCTTTGCAGGCCATTCAAGGTGATTCTAAATGAACCTTTGTAATGTGGACTGATACTAACCACAAGTTTTATGTGATTATTACTAATACCTTCTATCTTCCCCACAATTTGTCTACTTATACTGGCTCGACTAACATGCTCTTGTGTATGCCTCCAGATATGCAACCTATTGCATCGCTTAATTCCAGGGAACCGGAACTCTGTGAATCTCACATTCCATTTAGGTGTTTCTCTATGTCCTTTTCTGGAATTTGGGGTGATTCTTGTCATCTCTGTGATCTACCAGATGCTAATAAGCCCACAGATGGGGATGGTCTTGTGTTGAACTTATTGGGAGCCCAACGGTGGCAACCTTTTGCTACTTGTATCATTAAACTCGTCTGTAAATGCCTAACCGAGGGGACACTCTACGTCGAGGGTCTCGTCCATACATCATTTGTTACAGCCGCTTCTTCTTTAGTATGCTGTGGTGGTGCAGATGTGCAGATGGTGAGTTGCTATTTCCTTTATCTCTTCGGTTGATACTGTAACTGGTGTATTCAATTTTCTTTGAAGATGTGATGATTTTTGGAGACACTAATCTGACATCTTATTTTATATGGAAGGCATGCTTTGAATTTGCTTCTCTTGTCGGATCAATCCGTAGTTTCAACATCCTCCCTCATGTGCCCTTGATACAGTCAATCATCCTCCTTTTAGGTGCAGATGGAGAAGGACTTCCTGTGTACAGGTGTGTTCCCTATCATGTCAAAGCACAGCTCTTTTGTTTTTATTCTGGCATGATTGTGGATTGATTAAGAAAATTTACATCTTCCCTGTTTACCTTCCTCGCATTTTTGTTTTAAAAAAATATAATTGTAAGTTACTACTTTTTCCACTTGTTAAGTGACTCTTAACCTATGAAGTTTCAGAAAAGTAGACATACCTTCACTTTGAACTTCTGATTCTGGGTTTGTGTTACAGGAATGCGATTTATGATTCTTCCATTGGACGTTGCCTTACGACAGTATATTCCCTCTGCTCTGATGTTGCTGTCCAACTAACTGCCGAAAGTTTAGTGTTGGTATTCCCTCATGCATTACAGAGAACAAATAGCGAGGAGCTTAAGGTATATCTGAATATGTTTCTTTCTGTTCACATGTTTCACTCCATATGAATTTCTGATCGATTCCTTATATGTTCTTTTTGCTGCTGCTCTTTCAAAAACTTTATGGGGAATCATACTGGGTATTTGTATGCAGGCTTCCTTGTGCAGTGCATACGTGCGGATCGTGAAATCTTGTCCTCCCTGTATCTGGAAGCTAAATTGCCTTTTAGAGTTGCTTCATCTTTCCGAACCTTGTATTCAATTGACAGAATGTTTTAAGGCCGTTACTGTTGTTCTTGGACCTGGTTTTGTTCGAGGTGAGACAACCAAATCAGGTGATCATACATTAGCAGCAAGTGATAGACCTGTCAAGGGTGTTCACGTCGGACAAAAAAGGCATATTAATGATGGAAGCACCTACAAAAGGAAGCGCCTGAAACTTGATGCTGATACTCAACAAGGGATTTACTTGGCTCCTGAAATTGCCGATAAGACTGATGGAGAAAATGCTGATAGTCTGCGTGGGATGATTATTTCGACTATAGAATCTTTAAAGCCTCCACCTGGTGGACCTAGTCTGTTACGGCCTGAAATTTCAGTTGTGGCACTTAGCATACTCACCAATGCATTTTGTTTTTGTCCCTGGACTGGTATGACTCATCGCTTGTTTCACCAGATGTATGCCTGGATTCCCTGGATTGCTGAGCAGGTAACCAGAAACTCCACAGTCCCTACTCTTTTATTAGCATTTTCATTTTCAGACTTTCTGAAAGATTCGTATGTAGGTTGAGAAAGAAAATCCTATCATGTTCGATATTTCTATATACTTGGAAGGAATTCACAATCTGCTGCTCATGCCCGGTAACTTTCTGTCCATCAAGTCTGACCTTCTTTTTTTCCATGCCAAATAATGTGGCAATCTTTTGCTTTATACCAGTTCTGGATCTAACATCTCTTAATGTAATCTCCTTTAATCAGATTTGGATTCACGAAACAAATATAAAAGTAAAGGGAATGATTTGGATGCCATACAAGTTGTGCTGAAGCTTTCTTGGACGCATTTTCTGTTGTTTAGGAGGCCCGGTTCTCTATTAAAGTCCAAGTGCTTATCTGTGAGGATATGGACAAAGCTTGGTTTACGTGACGGGAGCGGTTTGGATATCTTCAGTATGGCTCTTTCTGATGACTCTGAACAAGTGCGAGCTGTCGCTGTTATCTCCATGCCACTCAAAGTTTTTTTCTCTGAACTTGATACCCTTCCTCATATACTCCGGAAGCTGGAGTAAGTTGATGAGAAAATATGACTTCATATTGCTGTTTTTGCTCACAGTTCCTTTTAAATACATAGATTAACTGTTCTTTTGTTTTACATTCATAGGAGTTTGTTGAAAGATGAGCATTTGATGGCTAAGAAGACCATTCCTCTGTCCCTTGGCCTCTTATCGTGCCTCTATGGATCGAGTGCCACTGGCTCAGAAAAAACTGCAGGCCATTTGTTCCTATATGAAGATATAAAGAAAGATGAGACTCTGAATGGTCTGCTTCAAGGTTTCCGATGTTCAAAATGTGATAAATTTTTCAAAAGCAAAGATGAGAACCATTTCAGAATCATAGAGACTCCGGAGATGGTGAAAATGGAAATGGATCATCATCGTGATTGCTTTGAATCCTTTTATTTTAATCTTCTCTATGATGAGTCTTGTGAAGAGACTCAACTAGCCTGTGTAGAAGTAATACGAAGAATTCTTGGCCACACAGCCCCAGATATTCTGGCAAGAAAAAGGTCTCAGTGGATAAAATGCCTTCAATATCTGTTACTTCATGTAAATACAGATGCAAGGGAAGCATTCTGTGCTCAGATTGGTATCTTTGTACAGCATCCAATTTTGAGCTGTTTGTTTCTTGATGAAGATGCTATGGAGAACAGCTGCGAAAGGAATTTTTTTAATTTGATTGAGCATTCTCTAGCAACAGCTCAGGATCCTCTTGTCATCCAGACCCTCTTGGAATCAACAGCTGAAGTTATGATAGCTGTTGATATTACCAGTGAGCTTTTCTTGTTTTCTCTTTTCCTGCTGATTGATCAGCTCGATCATCCAAACTTGATCGTCCGAATAAATGCATCAAGGTTAATAAATTGGTCATGCTACATCCATGTGAAAGGGGGATTTACGATGCTACTTTCCAGAGCTGCTCATATTCAAAATGAGTTGTTTGGTTATCTATCTGTCAGGCTGACCAGCCGTCCAAATGTGGTGAGAGAATTTGCAGAGGCTGTTTTGGGTGTTGAAACTGAAGAACTTGTGAGGAAAATGGTCCCCATTGTTCTTCCTAAGCTATTGGTATATTGGCAGGAAAATTCTCAAGCAGCCAATACCTTGAACGAACTGGCCAAGGTCTTAGACATAGATGTGGTACCTCTAATAGTAAACTGGCTACCCAGAGTTCTTGCTTTTGCTCTGAATCAAAAAGAAGAGAGGAATCTGCTCTCAGTTTTGCAATTGTATCACTCACAGATTGGTTCTGACAACAAGGAAATTTTTGCTGCTGCATTACCTGCACTCTTAGATGAGCTCGTATGCTTTGTGGACATTGCTGATACACCCGAGACAGATAGAAGGTATGTACTTGCATAGCTTCGTATTTCTCGAGCAGAATTGGTGGTTGGATATAGCATGAAAGTTTTCTAAGTTTTTTTCTGCATGTTTACTGTTCTATCTTCTGCTCACTCACATTTACATGTCAACCGAATTAGTTAGAGGTTGTTTGTTGTTTATTTAAAAGCCGTGAGAGGAAAATGCACTTTTCATTTGAAACAAATAACTGAACGTCCTACTGCTTGTTTTGTTTTATGACATGCTGTTTGATCTCAATATTTTACTTATGCAGACTTCAGAGACTGCCTGAGGCAATAAAGAAGATCTCAAAAGTTTTAACAAATGCGGAAGACCTTCCTGGCTTTCTACAAAACCATTTTGTTGGGCTCCTCAACAGTATTGACAGAAAACTGCTTCATGCAGATGATATTTTTCTTCAAAAACAAGCACTGGAGCGTATTAAGCTGCTCATTGAGATGATGGGCCACTATCTCAGCACATATGTACCGAAGCTTATGGTTCTCCTTATGCATGCCATTGACAAAGATGCACTTCAGAGCGAGGGTCTCTTAGTCTTGCATTTTTTTACAAAAAAGCTTGCTGCCGTATCGCCCTCTAGCATAAAGTATGTAATATCTCAGGTTTTTGCGGCACTTATACCCTTCTTAGAGGGAGAGAAGGAAGGTCCCCAAGTTGTGAAAATTCTTGAAGAACTTGTTTTGAAGAATAGGGATATACTAAAGCAGCACATCTGTGAGTTTCCCCTCTTACCTAGCATACCTTCCTTAGCAGAATTGAACAATGCTATTCAAGAAGCACGTGGATTTATGAGCCTGAAGGATCAGTTACGAGATATTGTAAATTGTATGAAACATGAGAACCTGAACGTTAGGTACATGGTGGCATGTGAGCTAAGCAAATTGCTGTATCAAAGAAATGAAGATGTTGCTGCACTGATTGCCGGTGAACTTACCTCAGACATGGAGATTTTGAGCTCTTTGATCACATCTTTACTACAGGGGTGTGCAGAAGAATCACGAACTAGAGTGGGTCAGAGGTTGAAGTTAGTCTGTGCAGATTGTCTTGGAGCAATAGGTGCTATTGACCCCGCCAAAGTGAGAGTTGCTTCATGCAGTCGTTTTAAAATCCAGTGCTCAGATGATGATCTTATCTTTGAGCTCATTCACAAACACTTGGCAAGAGCTTTTAGAGCTGCACAGGATCCAATCATACAAGACTCAGCTGCTCTTGCCATTCAGGAATTACTAAAGATTGCTGGTTGTGAGCCATCATTAGCTGGAAATGTTGTTGTGTTTACCCCACAGGAACGTGTGCAACTCAATGTGTCTGGTTCTAGAAGATCTGGAGGTAGCAATGAAGTGCATGACAGGGGACAAAAACTATGGGACCGGTTCTCAAACTATGTTAAAGAACTAATAGCTCCCTGCTTGACTTCAAGGTTTCAGCTTCCAAATGTGTCTGACCCTGGATTAGCTGGAGCAATTTATCGGCCTTCGATGTCGTTCAGAAGGTGGCTATCCTACTGGATAAAGAAACTGACAGCACATGCAACTGGATCCCGTGTAAGCATATTTGCTGCTTGCCGAGGCATAGTGCGCCACGATATGCAGACAGCTACTTATCTCTTACCATATTTAGTTCTGGATGTTGTTTGCCATGGGACTGAGGCAGCACGGCTTAGCATTTCGGAAGAGATCCTTTCTGTTCTTGATGCTGCTGCGTCAGAAAATAGTGGGGTGACGATAAACAGCTTTGGTGTTGGTCAGAGTGAAGTTTGTGTTCAAGCTGTTTTCACACTTCTTGATAACCTTGGGCAATGGGTTGACGATATGAAGCAGGCAGTAGCACTCTCATTGTCTCTGCAGTCATCAAGCGGTAGGCAAGTAGCACCCAAGTTAAAAGACCAGGCTTCAAGTTCAACAACAGAACATAACCAACTTCTTGTACAATGTAAAAATGTGTTGGAGCTTTTGCTTGCTATTCCCAAGGTGACCCTTGCTAGGGCATCATTCAGGTGTCAAGCTTATGCCAGGTCATTGATGTACCTCGAATCCCATGTGCGTGAAAAGTCAGGCTCCTTAAATCCTGCAGCTGAGAAGACAGGCATCTTTGAAAATGCTGATGTCTCTTCTCTGATGGGAATATACAGCTGCGTTGACGAGCCTGATGGTCTTTCGGGCTTTGCAAGTTTAAGCAAATCGTTAAGTTTGCAAGACCAATTGTTGATAGATAAGAAATCTGGTAACTGGGCAGAAGTGTTTACAGCATGTGAACAAGCCCTTCAGATGGAACCGACATCAGTTCAAAGACACTCAGATGTTCTTAATTGCTTACTTAACATGTGCCACCATCAGACAATGGTCACTCATGTTGATGGACTAATTTCCAGAGTACCTGAGTACAAGAAAACATGGTGCACACAAGGTGTACAAGCTGCATGGAGACTTGGAAAGTGGGACTTGATGGATGAGTATCTTGGTGGAGCTGATGAAGAAGGTCTACTCTTCAGTAGCTCAGATAGTAATGCCTCCTTTGACAGAGATGTCGCAAAGATTCTCCAAGCAATGATGAAGAAGGATCAATACTCTGTAGCTGAGAGAATAGCAATTTCTAAACAAGCTCTCATTGCTCCTCTAGCTGCTGCAGGCATGGACTCCTATACACGAGCTTATCCTTTTGTTGTCAAACTTCACTTGCTCAGGGAGCTAGAGGACTTCCAGGCGCTGCTTAATGGGGATTCATATTTGGAGAAATCATTTAGTACAAGTGATCCGGTGTTTTCAAAAGTAGTAGGTAACTGGGAGAACCGGCTCAGGTTTACTCAATCATCATTATGGACAAGGGAACCGCTCTTAGCTTTCCGAAGGCTTGTCTTTGGTGCCGCTGGGCTTGGTGCACAAGTTGGGAACTGTTGGCTTCAATATGCAAAGCTTTGCCGTTTGGCTGGACACTATGAGACAGCTCACAGGGCAATTTTGGAAGCTCAGGCTTCTGGTGCACCTAATGTTCACATGGAAAAGGCAAAACTTCTTTGGATCACTAGGCGTTCGGACAGTGCCATTGTAGAGCTACAACAGTCTCTCCTGAATATGCCTGAGGGAGTTGTTGACTCCACTGTAATATCTTCTATCAATAGCTTATTGATGGCTCCCACAAATCCAGAGCCAACAGTTCGTAACACACAATCTTTCAAGGAGAAAAAGGATGTTGCGAAGACTCTTCTTTTGTATTCAAAATGGATCCATTACAGTGGGCAAAAACAAAAGAAAGATGTTTTAAATCTTTACACCCAAGTCAAGGACTTGCAGCCCTGTGAAAAGGGATATTTCCACTTGGCTAAGTATTATGATGAACTATATGTTGACGCAAGAAAGTGTCAACAAGAGAGCCTTGTAGTGAGCTCTGCAGGTAGCAAAAAAGGCTCTGTCTTGTCGAACTCGAGCACTGAGAAAGCAGGATGGGATTACCTTTTTAAGGGAATGTATTTCTATGCTAAGGGACTTCACAGTGGGCACAAGAATCTCTTTCAAGCACTTCCGAGGCTGTTGACACTGTGGTTTGACTTTGGTACTATCTACCAAATGAGTGGTTCAGCAGGAAATAAGGAATTAAAAAGTACTCATATGAAGGTGGTGATTCTGGCCTCGTGTTTTATATATATCTTCGGTATTTGTTTCTTCTCCTATTTCATATATATACAATTTGTTTATTACTTTTGACAGATAATGAGTTTAATGAGGGGCTGCTTAAAGGATCTGCCAACCTATCAATGGTTAACTGTGTTGCCTCAGTTGGTTTCTAGAATTTGTCACCAGAACGGGGAAACAGTACAAATGGTCAAAAATATCATCACTTCTGTTCTGCATCAATTTCCACAACAAGGGCTCTGGATTATGGCAGCTGTATCAAAATCTACTGTTCTTGCTAGGAGGGAAGCAGCTGCAGAAATTATACAAGGCGCACGAAAAGGTTTTAACCAAAGTGACAGAGGCCACAATCTGTTCATTCAGTTTGCTAGTTTGACTGATCATTTAATAAAACTGTGCTTCCACGGGGGACAGCCAAGATCCAAGATCATCAATATAGCGACTGAATTCAGTGCCTTGAAAAGAATGATGCCGCTGGATATCATCATGCCAATTCAACAATCTCTCACCATTAGCCTTCCAGCATTCGATATGAACAACAATGAACGACAACACTCTGCCAGTGTCTTTTCTGATTCAGATCTACCAACTATCTCTGGTATAGCTGATGAAGCCGAGATACTTTCATCCCTTCAGCGCCCAAAGAAGGTTTGCTTTTCCATTCCAACCTAATTCCATATGATTTTCTGTACTTCTCTCCTTTTATGTGTCTCCTAATATTCATTGAACCATACACACATTTTTATCTTTGAGAATCAATCCTGCATTATGCCTTACGAATAAACTATATTTTGTATATTCAGATAATTCTACTGGGAAACGATGGTGTTGAGTATCCATTCCTCTGCAAGCCCAAGGATGATCTCAGGAAAGATGCTCGGATGATGGAATTTACTGCAATGATAAACCGCTTACTGTGCAAATATCCCGAAAGCAGGCGAAGGAAGCTATATATCCGCACCTTTGCAGTAGTTCCTCTGACTGAGGACTGTGGTATGGTAGAGTGGGTTCCACATACACGTGGACTCCGCCATATTCTACAAGATATATACATTTCTTGTGGGAGGTTTGATCGGCAGAAAACAAATCCTCAAATTAAAAGAATATATGATCAGTGTGCTGTCAAAAAGGAGTCTGAGATGCTGAAGACCAAGATCCTCCCTATGTTCCCTCCAGTTTTCCATAAATGGTTCTTGACAACGTTTTCTGAACCAGCTGCTTGGTTTAGGTCACGTGTTGCTTATGCTCACACCACAGCAGTTTGGTCCATGGTTGGGCACATTGTTGGGCTTGGTGATCGTCACGGAGAAAATATACTCTTCGATTCTACTTCAGGTGACTGTGTTCACGTAGACTTCAGCTGCTTATTTGACAAAGGCTTGCAACTGGAGAAGCCTGAGTTGGTGCCATTCAGATTGACCCAGGCAAGAAACTGCAACTGTTATTTTTTCTTTTTCCTTTGTTACAAATAATGACATTTAAATGTTGGTTTGTCGTACCACAGAACATGATCGATGGTCTGGGCATCACTGGATATGAAGGCATCTTCATGAGGGTATGTGAAATCACTCTCACAGTGCTGAGGACGCATAGGGAGACATTGATGAGCATCCTGGAGACTTTCATCCACGATCCACTTGTTGAGTGGACAAAATCACACAAATCAAGCGGGGTAGAAGTTCAGAACCCGCATGCTCAGGTCTGCATAATCATTTGATGGTTCTCTTACACATGCTTTTCTTTTCTCTAATTTCTGAAGACAACCGCATGATTTGGCTATTTGCAGAGGGCTATAAGCAGCATTGAAGCCCGTCTGCGGGGGGTGGTTGTCGGTGTTTCCTTACCAGTTGAGGGTCAGGCTCGCCGGTTGATTGCAGATGCAGTCTCACTTGAGAATCTTGGGAAAATGTACATCTGGTGGATGCCCTGGTTCTGATGTAAATCTCTCACATAAACAATCGTTGTTGGTTGCTCTCACTACACCAGTTTGCATAGTAAGTTGATGAAACATGCTATGAACTTGTAAAACTCTTGCTCATTTCAACAATTTATATATTGGAAGCGACCTCGACCTCTTAATCACAGCATAGACAACAGAGTTGAGATAATTGTTTACGTCTACAAATCTAACTTGGCTAGTCAAATTGCAATTGCAGTGTGACCCGAGGAAACCAGGAGTACATAAATGACCGATCCTAAGAGCATTAACAGGTAAACAGACTCTTGGATGCCTTTTCTTACTTGACAAGAAACATCTCTGATGCTGGTGATTTAACACAAGGATTATGTTTTCAGAGAATACTAAAGCAAAGCATAATGTGTGTGTGTACAAAACCATCATCCTCCACCTGTCTTCCTTCGTCTCATTAATAGCTCGCTGTCGTCTTCTTCGTCTGTGCTGAACAAGTCCATTGAGACGACGCCGTGGAGCCACTCGAGACAACCGCATTGTCCTCCGCAGCAAACCTCTTTGAATTTGCCAAAAAGACCTTCCTCCACAACTGTCCCCGGTGGCCTTCCTGCCATAGGTTGCAGGTAAGCCAATGCCGCTTGCTTCACCAGTGGGTTCCTTATTGGTATCTCGGAGCCGCTCCTACAACCTGGTGACTTCACAGGTGAGGCTGGAGGCGGAGTTGGAGGAGGAGGAGGCGGCCTACTCATCGACAAGATTTCCCGGAGAGACGTGTATCTAGACATCACCGATTTTTGCAGACTATCACAGGAGCTCGCCGTCGTTTTGGTGACTATCAACAAGTCCGAACGTGATGAAGACTCGCTCTGGCGTGTTGGCTTCATCGTCCTACTTAGATCGGAGAGAAGAAGCTTGGTTCTGGCAATTTTCTATCACAAGAAGAAGACTATGCTTTGTGCCAACTTCCCCTTGTTAAATCGATTAAACATGAAAACAATATATTTAAGTTTCTCGAATCAAACGCAAATCATTTAAGGATAATAATAATCATGAGAATCGTCACCAACAGTTATCAATATTTCTTATTATGTTTTCATTTTGAAGAACAACTGGCAGGGTTGCAAGAAATTAAAATGATTAAGGAATTTCTGTATTTCCATTTGTAGAAAGTTTTAAATGCGAATGAAAAGGTACTTACTACTTATGGTCTAATTTAGGCAACTTGGAAAAAAGGAAACGAAATTTCATGGACGAAATTGAAGCTGCATGTTTTTAACATTAAATTACATAACTTGGTCAATGAAATTTTATTAAAGAAATGTGGCCGTTTATCTACAGCTGCGCACATATGAGAGTCCGTTGACGCCATATTTTCAATTGTGTAAATGCTAACACATCAATGATCGTGCTCCAGCGCATGTCTGTCTGTAAAGAAATGAGTTGGTCAATAATAATCTTAATTGTAATCAGAAATAAATAGATAAAAATCGACACCCAGTCCCAGATATGAAGGCAAATTTAACGTATACTTTAACAAATGAAGAAGGAAAATTAAGTAATCCGATCTTAATATTAGATTGGCATTGTAGCGCGAAAAAGATGTTTGATTTTACTTACTTTTATTATGCATCGTTAGTTTAGTTCATAGAGAAATTTAGTTCAATATTCTTAAGCATTAACATTTACATCTTTGCTAACCAAAAAAAAAAACACACACACACACTTACTTGATCGAACAAGACATGTCGATGTTTTGTAAGTATTTGCTTGGAGTATGAAATATCATCCCAATGCAAAATTGAAGCGGCATTTATGGATGATCATAGATCAAACAGCTCAAGCATCGAGAAGATGTGATAAACAGATAATACAAAAATGTTTCAAAAGAATTGCATGCGGAGGATTGGAAAGGGGACAGGAGAGAGAGAGAGAGAAAAGAAGAAATGCATTTTGGGAGTCAATTGGTTGAGTCTCTGCTGTAGAACTGGTCGAGTGGTTTTGCGGTGAAGCAACTCACGCGGGAAGATCCTGAGGAGCGTCCAAGCGAATAAGTTTGTGTTTATATTTAGCATTCTTCTTGATTATGCAATTTCTTTTTACTAGGAGTCTTAGCTTTCAATACTACTCAACGAATACAGAATATGTTTCTTACACGTTACAAGAAAGAAATAGAAAGACAAGGACCACAAATAAGTTACATGCCAAAAATAAAATAAAAGAAAGGTTATCCATATTGTACATAGTTATCAATAATCAAAACCAAGATCCAGTGAAATTATATGCCGACTAAGTTTTGCTTCCACGCTTCTAATTGTGTGTTTCTTTCCAAATTTGTGTCTTTTGACAGCTTAAAAAGAGAATTTATAGGTCTATCTACCGTCCGTCGTTCGGATCTGACGGCTGTGATAACAAGCCGTACAATTAAGACGGAATCTAACGGTGGAAAAAGAAGGATCACATGCCTCAAATCTAATCTAACACTTGTGAAGAAGCCGAGAGGAGAGACACAAGCGAGAGAGAAGCAAATTCCAAGAAGAAATGGCAGCCGCAGCTCTCTCCGCCCAACCCAACCGCCTTAGCTCAGCCTCCGATGCTCCTCTCCACCCGCTCTACCTTCCTTCCAAGCTCAATTCCCTTTTCTTCCCGACTCACCCGTGGCGCTCCGCCGCGATTCTCCTTCCTACGCGGCGTCGATGCGCGGCGCCTAGAGCCAGTTCTCGCGCTGACGATTCTCCGCCGTTCGACATGTCTGTGGAGACGGCTCTCAAGGTCCTCGGTGTCTCTGAAGGAGCTTCCTTCGACGAAATTCTTCGCGCCAAGAAGTCGATCCTCGCTTCCCGTAAGGACGACCCCAACGCCATCTCCCAGGTGAATCCAAGGTTTCGGCCTTTCATTTCTAAGCTAGTTGGCTACTATAGAAATAGAGAAAGAGAAGCAGATAGTTTCCACTGTAAATTTGCATCCCTAATCCCTAATCCCCTGTCTCTCTCTCACTCTCTCTCTCTCTCACTCTCTCTCTCTCTCTCTCTCTCTCACTCTCAGGCGGAGGCTGCATATGACATGCTGCTGATGCAGAGCCTAAACCAACGGCGAGCAGGCAAAGTAGTGAGCAACAATATTCGCTACGCCGATGTCAAAACCAGTACCCCGGGCAGGGTGTCTCAGTGGATGAAGAATCCACCCGTCTCTCTTGACATGCCATCCACGAGCAATCTCGGAATCCAAGCCGGAGTCTATGGAGCAATGATGGCCTTGACCTACGTGAACGGAAGTTCCGAGTCTTCCGGGATCCCTTACGCCGCTGCTGATGTGCCCGGCCTCATTTTGGCCACCAGCTTTGGAGCTTCCCTCTACTTCATGACCAAAAGGAACGTCAAGCTAGGTAGATTACAACTTCTCAGAGCATGCTCTCACTCACCATATAATCTCATAGTCTCACGCAGCTTCCTGTGTTGGTTTTGTTGTGTGCAGGGAAAGCAGCTGCAATCACGGCAGGAGGACTAGTGGCAGGTGCAGTGGTGGGATCGACCGTGGAGAGCTGGCTCCACGTTGACGTGGTCCCTTTGCTGGGTCTCCACTCTCCAGCCGCACTCGTGAGTGAATTCATAGTCTTTTCCCAGTTCTTGGTCTCTCTATACTTGCGGTAGAACTTTAGACACTGGCTTCACCTCAAAGCTCAACCTGTGATATATACATATATATATATATATATATATATATATTGGTATGTGTACGTTTATATGCCCTTTGTACAGAACACCCAAAAGTAAACAAGAACAAGTCATGAATCTCATCTGCCTTGTTAAGTTTCTATTTTTCTAAACCAAATTCAAATAACAAAAGTTAAGGAGACAAAGGAAAGTAGTGACTTGTTTTCACGGTTCACAGAGTTAACAAACAAAACCAGGTACATAGTTATAGCTCATGGAACGAGTATACAGAGAGAAGAATAACAAAATGAAGACGCAACAAGTTGGGGAAATAATAAGAAAAGTGGTATACAAGATTTAAGGAGAATTTGGCTTGGCAAGTGAAAGACCAAACTTCAAACTCCGATCACGTGAACCGAGAATTCTTCTTGCAGCAATTCCAGTGTTGATATTAACAACAAATGATGATAAAAGGAAATGCAACAAAAGAAAAAAGGCAACTTCAGTTGAGACCGTATGATCCGACGATGTTGCAAACAGTTTGAGCAAAGGTTGTTGAGGTTATCTTTTTCCCAGGGACATGGAAGGGGTTTGAGACTGCATCTACGTAGGCAGCATGGAACTTCCTGAAGAACTGTAGAGAAGAGGTCAACAAAAGTAGCAAGTCGTGGTTTGATGCCAAAAAAACTAGCAAGTTGAAAGACACTTACACTTGTCACATCGGTGTCTCTGACATCCAAATCAGTTGTGACCAGTATAAATTTCACTTTGGTATTAGTCAAGTAACCATACCTGCACGAGAAGGAGAAGAAGTAAGAGTGAATGTAATGTAGTGTGAGAGACACAGCTTAAGCTTAGTGCCTTACACTTTGTAGTTGACAGTGGGATAGAGCAGGCCAAGAAATGCCTCGTTCAGTGTCGTACCAGACTTTTTCGGATTGTTCACTGGAGGAGACACAGATTGAAAGGTTTCAAATAATACAAATGGAATTGAATCAAAAGATGAGATGAGCAAAGCAAAAGAGAAAGGACCTCGCTCTTCGATGACGTCAAGCGAGCAATGAACAACGTGGTGGAGCTTGAGGGCATCGTCAGCATCCGTGAAGCTCTGTATGTAGAGCGGATTGTTCTGTTTCGACCCAAGTCAGTTACAATTTCAATCGGATCACTTCAGAAATCAGAAATCAGAAATCAGAAATCAGAAAGGTAAATCCACCTGGTGCCCGACGACGGAGACGCAAACGATCATCTTTGACCTTGCAGATTGAATTCCAAAGTTGCGATCATCACTTGAGAATTGAGATCCCGAAACTGTCAGGCTGGAGTCGAGCGATCGAATGCTTCACTATGGGCTGGGCTTTACCATCCATCACTATTGGGCCTTTATTTATTCTCCAGTTGATCCCCAGGATTATAGAGCTTTTGATTGAGTTTTAACGGAGACCAAATGTAATACCAAAAATTGGCAGCAATCTTTGGTTTTTTTTCCTCTACATTGGTTGTTAATTGTTATCATGATCGGATAATGGAGAATGCGCCCATTTCAATACTGATAATTCTGGAGTCTGAAGGTCTTATTAGTTGTTATCATAAGGAGCGCATGAATCAACAATATATCTCAAATTTCTCATCTTACCCTCCTAAACCAAGAGAAGTTTCTCCATAGGGCATTACACTGTGACATTTGGAACAAACAACGCACACAAAAACATAAACAGATGGTTACTTATACGAAGATCCTAGAGAGGGAGTCATCCCATCTTCCTCTGCCTGAGAAATCTAGCGATTGGAGGCGTCAACGCCATGGTGATGGGCACCCTGATCGGGAAGAGCGCCTTGTTGCAGAGAACCGCCAGCGCTAGGGCTCCGCCGGCCGATTTGGCGAGCTGTTTGGTCTTGTTGTCGCTCGTACGCGAAGCCTCTAGTTCCGGATCCAGATCCAAATCCAAATCGAGGCTAGGGTGAGGCTTGTCCTTGGAGAACCAAGGGATTTGGTACTTGTCCAAGAGCGACTCCACATCGACGTTGTTCTTGATGGCGATGTAGAATCCACTAATCGAGACGCCTGAGACGGAGAAATGGACTCCCAGCGCCACTTTTCCGTACTTCTTCACAAATTCTTTAAGCCGAGTCGTCATCGAAACCCAAAACCCAAACCGACACTTCCCCTCTCTCTTCCAGATCACGGATCAAAGGGTATTTTGCCTTGTCAACTTAGGGTTTATCTTTGAAACCCCTCTTGGGCCATTTGGTCTCCGCCTTTTTTAGCCCGTTCAAAAGCCTGTTGGGCCTCACAACAATGCCTACTATTATTAGGTTGGTTGGTAGCGGAATGATTGATTGATCCTTTTTTTGGTCGTTTAATTTTTGATGAATAGTTTTGTCGCCCAAAGATTTGTGAAAAAGAAAGGTTGCCAGAATTGACCAAGTCAGTCTGAGTGGGCAGCTCCAGTTGGACTGACATCAATTATGCAATATTTTGAGGTGATTGTCATTTGTCATTGTCAGGTTATTAACTACCAAACTGGTTCCATATCTATATGTTAAGAGTAGAATAGTTAGACCTCTGTCTTCTCTGAATCTCCTGCAGCACTTCATCACAAAACTCCGAATTCTTTATCCACTTTGCTTAAGAATTTTCACGCAGGTTACAAAGCAAATCCGAGGATGGATTTCTTCAATTCAAAGAGAGATCACAAGTATGGCAAAAGAGCAGGTCAGTTTTTGGTTCCTTGCTTAAGAAGATAGATAGATGTATTAACCGGATTAGATTATGAATATGAAGTAAGTGGTGTGCGTCTGTCTCCAATCTCCAATCTCCAGGACTGTTTGGTCACAAAAGTGCGAGCAAGAGCAACCCTTCGAGCCCTCCTCATCCCACCGAGGGTCGGTCTCCGCCAGTGTCTTTTTTTGGCATAAAAAGATCGGAATCAGAGTACGCTTTCCCCATCTCCGATGACCATACCACTCACTGGAAACAACAGCAAGCCTCCGAACGTGTCCCCAGTTCCCACCATCGCCCTCCGGTCTACAGATATAGCACCGTAGTTACTACTACTAGTACTACTAACTCTTTCTCTTTCATTTTATCATATGGTTTCTGTCTTTTTGATCCTTGTTTCCAAACTCCCAGCCCGAGCGTCCTAGAGATGATGGTAATGGTAAAGAAAGAAGAGAGGGCATGTCTTATGATCCTGATGCCGACGTGACCCCGAGGAGCAACGCCTCTTTGAGCCCCTTTCGATCTACCAGAACCCGCACGGTACTCACTCCTCACTCCTCACTCCGCACTCTCATCTCTGGTTTTGGCATTCTGCTGATTCGGTTTCGTATTGTTTTTGGTCTGGGAGTGCAGCCTGATCGCCGTAGGAGGTCTTCCGACTTTAGCAGAGAGCTGTACGAGAGAATGTATGAGGCAGAGGCCAGTGTGAGCCCATTTCACCCCTCCAGAAGCCGCTCTCCAGCTCCACACAACAAGACGGTACTGATTCTGGATCTTTGCGTTTTTACACTCAGAACCAAAACCACATCTCTTTCTACTTTCTACTTTCTACTTGCAGCAGCGTGATCATGATCGAGGGAGAGACTATAGTAGAGAAAGGTATGAGGCAGAGGGCAATGTAACTTCAAGCCCGTTTCGTCCATCCAGAAGCCGCTCTCCATCGCCACACACAGAGGTGGGTACCCGTAAGCCAGACTCTCCTTATAACGCCTTTGTTAACCATTCGCAGATTTTGTTCTTGTTAGTTTCAGCCTCGGAGATACGGCAACCGGAAAGATCATTTTGAGGGCATGTACGAGGCAGATGCAGACGTGACACCGCGTAACAGCCCTCCCATGAGTCCTGTCCAAGGAGCAACTCCACCACCACCATTCTACTCATCCAGCGATGACGAAGACAACCACTCCACCTACCTCTTCCCAGAGATTGCTGCTGGTTATCGTTCCAGGGGCGTCTCCGGGAGCAGCACGGTGCAGTCTTTTTTCTTTCTCATCCTTTTACCAAAACAGTGTATGAAGAAATGCTTTTTAAACTCCAAATGCCTTATTGCAGCCGGTTCACTACAAGTACCAGATTACCGCGGCCGAGACCTACGAGCAAGACGGGCAGTTCGAGCCGCCGGAGCTGGCGGACGAGTCTGTGAGCTTCTCGCTCCAGGAGATCGCCAAAATGCGCGGACTCGAGAGCTTCGAGGCCAGCAAGGAAGAGATGCAGTCGGCTTACGTCTCCGTGGCCAATTACAAGGTGCGGCAGAGCGTCTCCGCCACGCTCAAGGCGATCCTCGACAAACACGGAGACATCGCCGCCTCCTCGAAGCTGCAATCCACGTCAACAAGGTCGTTTTACCTGGAATCCTTAGCCGGAGCAGTGATGGAGCTGAAATCGACGGCGCTGAGGGATCTGACGAAGACGCGCGTGGCGGAGATAGAGGCGGTGGTCAAGGACATGGATTCGGTCAAAATAGACGTATCGTGGCTCAAAACAGCAGTCAAGGAGCTCGCGGAGGCAGTGGAATGCTTCGGGCAGTACGAATTGGCGAAGATGGAGAAAGAGGAGTGCAATAATGGTATGACAGAGGGGAAAGCGGAGATGGAGGAGCTGAGAGAGGAGCTGAGGAAGAGAGAGAAGGAGACCAAGGAGTGTAGAGAGAGAGTGACGGCGATGGCGGGTAGGCTGGGGAAGCTAGAGATGAAGGAATCGCGAGTGAAGAAGAATCTGGAGCTGTACCAGGGCAAGGTCGCTAAATTCGACGGCGAAGCTGTTCTTGTCGAGGTCTAAATCGATTACGAGGAGCAAATCACTACCATGAAATACAATAATGAGCGTATCGTATACTTTGAAATCAGATATATACGAATTGATTTGGTACGAACGACAACTTAATGGGCTAAATGGGCTATGGGATGAGAATAAGAGAGCAAATTTTTTGAAAGCCCAAGAAGAAATGAATGCGACGGACCTTTCTTTGCCAAATTACAGTACATGCATTAGCATTTTCTTCCTCTAATCGGAAAATATCAACTTTACCTTATTTGTTCCTTAATCATAAGCTCATAACAAACCCATATATGTTCAAATAATAAAGTTGAAATCTGAAAATTGAAGTTTCGTGGGTTTCAATCTTTGATTCTTCTTCTGCTTAGACCTCTTCAGTCCATTGTACTTTGACCAGAAATCTTTATACAATCTAACTTTTTTTTTTTTTTTAAGAAATGGCGAATTGACGAAGTCACCAGGCTGAAACTTTTTTTAGGATTTTAGTGGCAGTCAAAGTCAACGAAGCTGCAGAATAATACAAGGAACCACCCAATCAATCCATAGATATTAATGATACTACTAGAGTATGTATATATATACACACACAACGTTCTTTCTCTTTATCTCTATCTACAAGTCTCTAAGATAAATAATCATTCATTTCTTCTTCAGTAACTCTCAGGTATCAATCCATCCATCCATCTATCTCTCAGTTGACCCATTTCTTTACTTATACACTTGCATGTAATATCAGTATATATGTGATCTTTCACCAAAACATTTTTGATTGTCTTGTGGCCTGGAAACACACATGTTTTGCAACAGATGAACATCACAGTCGATCTGAAATATTGTTGTTGTTTCATGTTTGAGTCCCACTCATGGAAGATGGTCAATCCCCTGTCCATGTATAAACATAATTAAGAGAAAGAAAAACATCAATCATTATCTGTAAATTTGCACCATATACTATATCAATCATTTTCATGTTGACTCCCTCCTCTGGCGGGTGTCGTCTCCTTTTTCAATGGATCTGACGACCACTTTTTCTTTTCTTTTATCTTTTGGTTCCGTATAATTAGTTAAAGAGATCTTATAGAGTGTTGCATTTTTTCAAGTTTGTGAGATGGAATTGGTGTCTGGAAAAGTAGTTCCAGGTTGCTCCAACGCAGACAATCCTTTTCATGAGTGTACTTCTCTCTGTATCCAGAGATTAAACTCCGGAAATGTCCAAAAGAAGGAGAAGAAACTCTTTGGTATGAATATATATATTTTATTCTGTTTACTTATTGAGTCAAACTTGTTGTGTCATCAAGAATTCTGTAAACATGTTTATGTGTCAGGTTTTGGTAAGAGAACTCCAAGCAGGGACACGCCTCCAGGCAGTCCCGCTACTGGAAGCAGATCACCTCTGCACAGCTACTTCGCCAAGAAGAAGGTTGAACCAGAGAATTCACCTTCCTCCAATGAGCACACCAATGGGATCTTCTTCAGCCATCTTTCCCTGCTAAATGGACCCCCGTCCCAACTCAAGAAGGAGCCTGCAAACAATGTGGAATCGCTCCTCATGTCGCCTTCTCTGGCTGGATATTCAGGGGGAGACTATTTTCCAAGAAGGGTAAGGTTCATTCTTGTCAAGAATTAGCTAGGCCTCTCTCTCGCTCTCTCTCTCTCTCGTTTGTTTCCTTGAGACTCACTCATATGTTGGTATTCCTGCCAGACTGATCAGCGTGGAGGTGAGGATGATGACATGTCACCAAGGCCCTTGGGAGCTCAGCCTAAGACCCCTGAACACCCTCTAAGGACTCCTCAGCATATGCCCCGCACACCTCAACACCGCTCTGATAATAGACCATGGCTGCACCAAGATGACCATTCTTCACTAGCAACTAGGCCTAGGACTCCTCAACGACGGTCCAACAACTCTGATACTAGGCCGAGGACTAGGCCCATGACCCCAGAGCCTCGGCCTACCTACTTTGAACCATTGTCAACAACTCCAAAACTGCGGTCCAAGACGCCTGAGCCCAGTCCTAGGATCCCACAAACTCAGCCCATATCCCACAGATCCCTTGACAGTGTTGATCTTCCAACAGTTGAAACAAGGCCAAGAATACATGAAAGCAGGCTGAATAATGCGGTCTATAGAGAAAGGTCACCTGGTCACAGAGAAAATAACTCACAAACATCCTTTAAAATGGGTCAGATATCATCTCATCAAGCCTACAAATATCTTGGGAACAAAGCTGAATCGGTCTACCTTGACAAGGACGATGAATCAGTTGTTCTCTATCCAGAACTTATTTTATCACCTCAAGAGAGGCCACACTCTAAACCCATTACGGTACAGAGATCTCTACCTTTTCACTACAATATATCTTCATATTTCAGCACATGATAATGACAGTTTTGGCGTCTTACCTCAGCCTAGTCGCCGCGGATATGAAACACCCTCAAAACAGGAAGAACATTTTGATCAACTGGATGAGTTAGCAAGCTCAGATGATGATACATTTTCATTTGTGGATGATCACGACTATAACTCTTTACGGTTTTATCCTGAAATCACACCGAAATCTGGAAGCAACACGGTATGTATATCTTTCATGTACATTTCACAAATGTTCAGCAATCAGCAAAGAGCTGGTATTGACACAAATGTTCTTGTATATGGTTTCTTGCAGCCCATTCATCACAAATCCGGTAAATCACGGAGCGAACAAGATACGCAAAACAAGCAGCCTCCAGATGAATCAGAAGACTTCAGTCTCTCAGAAATCTCCCGCATGAAAGGAATAATAGTTAAGAAGAATGTAACAAGGGACGAGAAGACGTCCATTCTATCTGAGTCTTACGTTTCGGTGGGAGACTACAAGGTCAGAGCGAGCGTGTCGGCCACTCTTGAGCTCATCCTCGAAAAGCACGGTGACATTGCATCCGCTTCGAAGCTACATTCGCTTGCCACGCGATCCTACTACCTCGACCTGCTTGCCTCCGTGGTCCTCGAACTCCAGAGCACACCCCTGAAGCATCTCAAGGAGAGCCGCGTGGCGGAAATGCTAGCGATTGTTAAAGATGTTGAGTCCGTGAAAATCAAAGCAAGTTGGCTTAAGCCCGTCCTCGAGGAAATAGTCGAGGCGGTGAAGCATTACGATCAGCACAAGATGAGCATAACTGAGAAGGAGGTGTGGGAGGGGGATGTGTTGCTTGCGAGACAAGAAATGGAGAAACAGTGGAAAGAGCTGAGGGAGAAGGAGAAGAAGTTGAAGGAGTTGAGAGAGAGAATGACGGAGATGGCTGGGAAGATGGGTAAACTCGATATGAGAAGAGCCAGGCTCGACAACAGCTTGGCCTTTCTGAGTTCCAAGGTCGACAAATTTCAGGGAAAATCTCTTCTTCAAGGCATCCTGTGAGTTGTGAGTCTGTGACCAACCAATTTATCGTCTCCAGATTTTTTTTGTTTAACATGTTATGATTGACAAGACAACCTCCTGCATAATGCTCTTCATAAAAACTCTTTTAGGATAGTAATGCTCTGTTTTTATATACACCGAGATGGAACAAAGAAGGTAAGACAATATACACAATTAATATTAGACCGTTCGTGAGATATGTAGCGTGATTGAGTGAGTCAAAGTGATTCAGTTTCCTTACTCTTACATGTATAGAATCTACAGTTTTCATATCTAATTCACAAAATCTAGACAGCGGTGTACGTGTGTTATCTGTTTTTTTTGGGAAAGCTGATATAATATTATCAAACTTTGTTATAAAAATATATCTAGAAAAACCCCAAATCCTATATTCTAAAATCCCAAATTTATAGGAGTAAGGTTAGGTAGGATTCTTCTAGATCTTGGAACTTTTTTTTGCTCGTAATATATATTTGTATCCCAAATTTATACCCACATAACAAGAGAAAACAGAGAAGTACTCTTTTAGTTACAATGCTAGAGATGAATAGTGTGGAAGGAGATGAGAGGAGAATGGTAACAAATGGTTTGTTTTGGGCAGAGCGTTTGCTTCTCCTTCTACTTGTCGTCTTCCCCACATACGTCGTAGATCTCATCCTCTTTCTCACTTTATCCACTACTCTTTTCGCATTAACCTTCTTCTTCTACTGTCCTAAACTCTCTTCCGTTGGAGTCTCTGTAAGTCTACATATAATTATCTCTTCTTAACTAATAGTTAGTACAATATAATGAAGACTCTGTCACATGTTGATCTGTTTGATTAGGGTATGGGAGGATTCTGGCTGTTTCTATTGGACCGCTCCACGTTTTACCTAGGCCTTGAGTATTCTAAACTATTGGCTCAAGGCTTTGAAATTGCCTTCCTTTGGCGTTTCACTGTTTTTCTCTCTGTCGTGGTCCACTCCGTCTACATCGTCGACCACCTCCTTAGAA
>CACVBM020001455.1:32562-42470 GCA_902728155.2 Microthlaspi erraticum | reverse complement strand
TTTTCCTTTGCCAGTTTGTTCAAGTGTCATTGTTTGATACTAATACTTGGCATAAGAGATTATGTCATCCTTCTCAATCTAAAGTTGATTTATTTTCTGATGTTTTGCTTTTAAAGTCTTCAAAAATGAATAAAACTTCTCATGTTTATCATATTTGTCATTAATCAAAGGAATAAAACTTCTCATGTTTATCATATTTGTCATTAATCAAAGCAAAAATGTCTTCCTTTTAAGTCTCGTCATAACATCTGCACTTCATCATTTGAATTGGTTCATATTGATACATGGGGTCCTTTTTCTGTTCCCACGGTTGATGGTTTTAAATATTTCTTGACTATCGTTGATGATTATAGCCATGCGACTTGGCTCTACTTGATGAAATCAAAATCTGATGTTTTGCATATTTTTCCCGGTTTTATTTCTATAGTTGAGACTCAATATAATACTAAAATTAAATCTGTTCGTTCTGATAATGCTCATGAACTGAAATTTACTGCATTATTTTCTGAAAAAGGCATTGTCTCTTATCATTCTTGTCCTGAAACTCCTGAACAAAACTCGGTTGTAAAGAGAAAGCATCAGCATATCTTAAATGTAGCTAGAGCCCTCTTATTCCAATCCAATGTTCCTTTAGAGTTTTGGGGAGATTGTGTCTTAACCGCTGTCTTTTTAATCAACCGCTTGCCTAGTCCAGTCCTTGATAACAAATCCCCTTTCGAGAAGTTGACTAGCAAAGCTCCTGATTATCAGTCTTTGAAAACCTTTGGTTGTTTATGTTATAGTTCTACTTCTCTTAAGAATAGACATAAGTTTGACCCTAGAGCTAGGGCCTGTATCTTCTTAGGTATTCTACCGGTTTCAAAGGTTATTAGCTACTTCCTCTGTTTCAGTTTATAAGGGGTTTTAGGAAAAAAAAATTTGTTGCAGAATATTTGTCTCTCACAATAATCTAGACTAAAGGTCCAAATGGTAACTGCTGAATGTTGCTGAATGCGGAATCTGGCTGAATAAAATGAAGACTTTTTGCGGAATCTGGCTGAATAATTAGTAATATGAATGGTAACAGCTGAATGTTGCTGAATGCAGAATAAATAATTTGTAATAAAATAATAAAAACAAATACTAGTGAAATATCTAAATAATTATTAAATAAAATAAATTATTCAAAATATATCACAAATTTTAAAATTTGGATTCATAAAAATTTATTAAACATCAAAATTAAATATATATATATACATATATATATATACATTTTAAAAATATAATCAATTCAATAATGAAAACCATTTCATATTTGCTACTTAATTCTTACATTCTTGTATAAATTTTATGTGCTATAATAATCTAAAATTCGTTACTAGATCTTATTATAATAGAGTTTATTTAAAACTAAAATATATACTATTTAATATATCATATCATATCTGGATATACTCTTCTAAAATTGAAAAAAAAAATATGGATCTGAATTCTTAATTTGATTTTTCAGATCCTTAATCTTATTATTAAGATTTGATTCAAAACATTCCAAATATCAAAATAAAGAAAGACGAAATAGCTTACTACTCATTTATTTGAATTTGTAAACAATTTAAATTATTTTAATTGTTATAATCATAAAGTTTTAATGTCATTTTTGATTTTGTCATATTAATTAAATACATTAAAGTGAAATAATAATAGAAAAAAGAATTAAAAAAATTATCTAACAATTCCTCAAGATTCCTTAGCATTCTTCAGTGTATCAACTGGTAAACTAAAAGAACAATTCCTCAACATTCCACACAATTTCTCAAACTTCATGTTACCAGTTAGGCCCTAAAATTGCCACTACTTCACATTTTTACCCTTCTCTTATTAAATATAATTTTGGTCAAAAGCTCAAAACCCAAAACCACTTAAATGCTTCTAGTTCCTATTTTCAATTTTCCATTGTATATTCACGAGAGATGTTTAATATTCTCCCACCCAATTCCTTATAAAATCAATTCAAAGATTCATTTCCAGTCCAAAATAATGTCCAAAAAATGAATAAAAAAAAACAACGACATAGTGGAAAAAGAAAGCAGCAAGGTTGTAATGAAACAAGAAGAAACCAAGGATGTTCAGCTCATTAAGAATACGTCAATGGTGAAATCGAAAATTTTCTTAGTTTGGCTCCATTCTCAAATTTAAATTTTCGTTCTACCACGTAAAAAAAAATCAGTTTCGCATCACTATGTTAAAAACGTTTTAGTTTCACCACCTAAAATCAGTTTCCCTCCACTACGGCCTGACTGGTTTAACCGCTGCGGTTGCGGTTGCGGGAGTTTGCGGGAGTTTGCGGAAGCGGGAGTTTGCGATTAAAAGCTGTTTGTACGACTGGTATAGCAATTCATAGCGGTTGCGTTTGCGGGATATTTTTGACTGGTTAGCCAGCGGGTGCAAGAGCGGTTTAACCAAAAGTTACTAAAATAAAATAATATATAATTATTCAAAACATTTATAACCATATTAATAATTTTTTTTTAAATATATTTTTTGATGAATTTTTAATTTGAAAACTACCCTTATTTTTTTTGGTTTTGAAAAATACACTTTTTATATGTAAAATTATTATTCCTAATTTAATAAAAACGAAATTCAAATAAGAAATATAAAATATTAAGATTTGATAATAATTTTGTATCATTTTAACATACTAAACCATCCTAATTACCTGTTTAGTTTTTTTTTAAAAATCAATAAAAATATAAGATTGTTTATATAAAGTTTAAATGGGGTGAGATTAAAGTTGTTTATATAAAGTTTCAAAAATATTTAAATTTGTCTAAAGATAAACATTAAAAATGAAAGATATATTTCTCCATTTTTAAATTTTTAATAATTCATAAACTTTAAAATATGTAAAGTTTTAATTTATTTAAAGTTTCATTTGGTTGGAATGTGTATGAGGTTAAGTTGTTTACATAAAGGTCCAAAATATTAAAATTTGTTTCAATTTAACATATACTGTATTTATGAAAAAAAAACTTATTAATTCTATTATTTTTTTAATTTTCGTTTTTAATTTGTAATTATTTATTATTTTTTGTTTAAATCACGTCAAAACAGACTTTTTACATTCCAAAAGTGTATTTTTCAAAACAGAAAAAATCTATGGTATTTTCGAAATTTTTAAACATAATTAGGTATTTTTCAAAAAAAATATACCCTTATTCCAAATTTGGAGATATTATGTTTTTTTTTTTTTTTTTTCAAACCGCAACCGCCCGCAACCGCAAACGCTTGCGGAAAGGAGCTTTTGATTTCCAGCGATATAGAGCGGTACAGAGTGGTATAGAGCGGTTCAAAGCGGTTGTCGTGATTGTTATAAAACGCCAAGAACCGCTACGAACCGCAAACGCTGCGTTTGCGGGTGGTAGCGGGAGAACCAATCATCACCTACGTTAAAAACGTTTCAGCTTCGAATGTTAATTGCACCATCTAAACCAATAAAATATGATTGGCTTTTTAAGTGGGACCCATAATCTCAATTAATGCTACACAAAATATTTAATTTAGAGGAAACTTTTTAGTGGTATAATATTGAAATAAGTAACAGAAGATGAGGTTAGAAGAGGTATTTTACTTACTTCCTTAAATATTGTCAGAAAACCTAAAACCCATTATAAACTGAAACAGATGGAGTATTAGATATGGAGACACACGCCGTTTCTATTTCGAGACATGTCGTTTTCCATGAGGATATTTTTCCTCTGGTTTCTTCCACTATCTCGGATGATTCCAGAGCTTTCTTTCCTCATCTTCATAATCCTACACCTTCTGATGATCCTTTGCCTCTTGTGCAATCATCTTCTGATGCGCATCATCCTTGTGATGTGTCATCCTCCGAGGTTTTGCTTCCTTCTGAAACTAAACCTCACAGACAAAAGAAAACCCCTAAACACTTGCAGGACTTTCATTGCTATAATACTACTAGTACTATTTTATATCCCATGATCAATTATGTTTCTTATTCTCTATTATCTGAGCCTTATTTTTCCTTCATTCATACTATCACTATTACATTTGTACCCAAAAAGTATTCAGATGCTAAGGCTTATGAGGTGTGGTGTGATTCAATGAAACTTGAGATTGACGCTATAGTAAAGACTCGTACCTGGAGTATCCTGAGTTTGCCACCTAATAAAAAGGCAATTGGTTCAAAATGGGTGTTTTACGATTAAGTTTCACTCTGATGGTAGTTTGGAAAGGCATAAATCCCGTTTGGTTGCTAAGGGTTATACGCAACAGGAAGGTTTGGATTATGAGGAAACGTTTTCTCCTGTTGCCAAATTTACCTTTGTGAGAATGCTTCTATTGCTTGCTGCGAAGTTGAATTGGTTTATTGGTCAGGTTGATATCTCAAATGCGTTTCTTAATGGAGATTTGACTGAGGAGATCTACATGAAATTGCCTCCTGGCTATGCTGAACTCACTGGTGAACCTCTTCCTCCTAATGCCGTGTGTCGTCTTCATAAGTCTATCTATGGACTCAAGCAGGCCTCTTGACAGTGGTATCTTATCTACGTTGATGACATCATGATTATCAATAACAGTGAGTCTTCTGTTCATGATTTCATTGATGCTCTTTCTTCTTGCTTCAAGCTTCGGGATCTTGGTGAAGCTAAGTATTTCCTTGGTTTGGAAATCGCTCGTTCTTTTCAAGGGATCTCGGTTTGTCAGCGGAAGTATGTATTGGAGTTGCTCGAGGTCACTGGCTTCCTCGGTTGTAAGCCTTCTTCTGTGCCTCTGGATCCAGGTGTGAAGTTGACGAAAGACGCAGGCACTCCCTTGACTGATCCCACTTCTTATCGCAAGATTGTTGGCAAGTTGATGTACCTCCATACCACTAGACCTGACATCTCCTATTCGGTGAACACTTTGTGTCAATTCTCTCATGATCCTCGTGATGTTCATCTCAAAGCGGCTCACAAGGTTTTGCGTTATTTGAAAGGATCCGTTGGTCAGGGTCTCTTTTATGCCGCTGATTCCTCCTTTGATCTCCATGGTTATACTGATTCTGACTGGGGCACCAGTACTGATGATCGCAAATCCATCTCTGGTTATTGCATGTTTATTGGTGACTCTTTAGTCTCTTGGAAATCGAAGAAATAGGACACTGTCTCTTGTAGCTCTGCTGAGGCTGAATTCCGTGCTATGTGGTTTGGCACTAAGGAGTTGATTTGGCTGTCACACTTGCTCGTTGATCTCAAGGTTCCTTTCACTCCTCCTGCTTACCTTTATTGTGACAATGATGCAGCTATTTACATTGCCAATAACTCTGTCTATCATGAACGCACCAAACATGTTGACATTGATTGCTACAAGTTTCGTGAAAACATTGATTCTGGCTTCCTGAAGACCATGTTTGTTGCTTCTCAAGATCAGTTGGCTGATTGCCTCACGAAGCCGTTGCACCCTACGTTGTTCCATAGCTTGATTCGCAAGATGGAAGTTTGCAACATTTTTTAACCTCCATCTTGAGGGGGGGGGTATTTAGCCGTTGTACATTTAGATAGGTTTATTTCGGTTTAGTATCCGATTCAATAATAACCATTTGTGGTTTAGTTCAATTGTGTATAAGTAGCTTGTATTAATCTTTTAGCTCATTAATGAAGATTATCTTAAACTTTATCTCTTTCTCTCTCAAGATCAAATAGCTAATAAGCCTCCTCCGCCTAGCCAATTCGACTCTGCTCTCCTAAAACGATCCTTTGAATTTGTAGAAATTTCACAATCTTTGGGATACAGATCTCTGAGATTGGGAAATCTCAAGGAATCCAAAGTTGGGTTCATTGGTTCTCAGCTACATGGCAGATGAGTAAGGGTTTCTAGTTCTCTCTTCTTTTTCGATTCTTACTATAATCTTATTGAGATTTCCATCTCCTTGTTTTCGTTTCCTCTTCTTATTCTTCTTCGTTTTGTGTTGGTTGTTCTTTAATATGTTCCCTAACTACAGCTATGGTTATTGGTGAAGGATGACATGTTGTGTGACAATTTCTTTTATAACATTGATCTTGATGTGCCTGAAGTGTTTCGTTTTTAATAATACTAGGTAAATACCCACGCTTCGCTGCGGGAGAATGCCATTTAATTTTTCTGAAGTTTGAATTAATTTAATTAAAGATATTATTTAACTTTTTCTATTAAATTAAAATGGTTTAATGGTGTTATTGATACCTGAGGGACCTTTATATTCATGTGATTATATTTTAAATTATAAAAATAACCATTTAGATTATAATTACAGGATCTTGACCATATCCAAACTTTATCAATTAATATTCAATTTTTATTTTACGAATAAATTTTAAATAATAATTTTTTCTTTACCCACTAATACTTGATCCTAAACCCGCAACATTTAGACTTTGATAGTATTAAAATTACTTTTTTAATTATAGAAAAAGGAAAGTAAAGCATTTCATTAGGAGTTTAATTTTTATTCATAGAAAAGAGAAACCTAAATGCATCAACTCGAAGTAAACCGAATTTTCCCCTTGCAACTTTTTTTCAGATTCTCTTCTTTTAACATAATTATTAGGTTCTAGAAATATTAAGATATATATTATGCCACTTAAAATAAAAATAAGATCTCTTGAAAATTTCTGTAACTCTTTTTTATTCTTTTAGCATATCTTCTTCAACATTTGTTTTTCTCATCTCAGTCAATTATTCTTTATAACAACAATTCATAATCCCTATCAATATTAATCACCCCCTTTTTATTCTTTTAGCAGTAATCGATAACTCTCCCCACTGTCTTAATCGCATTCCATCCTTTAGCAACGTAATTATCGCCTCCTTGTTCTTGTTGTGTATTCCTCTCTGACCAAACCATAAACATCAAATCACGGTTCCAATACAAGATTCATTTCCAATAGAAATTCACAAAAGAAAAATGTCATACTTGCTGATTGAATCCATGAAGACGACAAGCGAACTTCGAACGTAATTCCGACACGGCGGTCGTAATTCCGACACGGCGGTGGAAACTTACTGGAGAATCAGGCAACGAAGCATCATATTCATATAAATTATTTAGCTGGAGAGAAGAAACGGTGAAGAAGAAGGAGATGATGATACACGATAACACGACAAACAAAATGGCTTAGTCTTAAATATGATTAGGCTTACATTTGATCCCTCAAAAGCCCATAGGCCCAAATAGTCTTATCTCCGACTCCGGTCGTATCATTTCTTCGTTCACCGCCGTCAAACCAAACACCGCACAACTTTCTTCGGTCGTAGATTCTGCTCCTCTTCATGCTCTTTTGATGTTTACAAAGAGAGCTTTGTTTTCCCAAAGCTAATCATGCTTACTCCTTATCCAGCGAATGTCATTTTTCGTTTGAAACGGTCAATTAAATCCACAAATTTCTGAGTAATCTCTCCACAGCAGTTTAAAGCTTGTGATTGCAGTGGAGGAGAATAACAGAGAGAGAAGGAGGATCAATTGTAGCGGAGGAGAAATAGAATGTCGGGAGAGTAGATCTGATTTTGTTTATGTTTTGAGCTGACGTGGTTAAGAATTTAGCTGACTGGTATTAACTCAAATGTTTCCATTGGCTAGTTGTTTTTAATGATGTGTCACTCTCAGAAACCTTCAAAAATCCTATGTGTCATCACCTGGAGAGGCATAGGGTTTTTTGCTGTGTTGATTGATTTTCTCACATGTTCTTTTGCTAATTTGTTATGGTGTGAGGATTTCTCGATATCTTACTAGTATGAATATTCCCTGTTTGTTCATTAATCATGGGTCATTATGCAGTCTGCGTTTGTTTCTCTTTTTATTTGCTTTTGCCATGTGTTACGTTTCTCATTGTGAGTTTCCTTTCAAAACAGGTAAGGTATGTTTCGTTACATGAAGCATATATTTTCACACCCTACAAAACATAATTGATTCTTATATTAGAATTGTAAGCATGTATTAAACCCACGAATGATGACGTTTACTTACCTTTCTTCTGCTAGGATCAGCTCCAATGTTGTACCTGACCCGCACTTGTATTTCACTATTTCTTCCAAGAATGAAGAACATTAACTTGGATTTTCAACCATGTTTTAAAAGGCGTCACATCCATCATTAAGGTATTTGAAAGGAGAAGGAGTAGCACCTATTTTGCTTATATGTTTTTCTTTCTTTCTTTCTTTCTGAATGATAAATCCACGTGTTGTATCTTAGGCTTCGGGTCGGGTTTGTTAATTTTGTTGTTAATTTTGGTTTTAATGCTGTTTGGAAACAGGGATAGGGTCTTTTGTATGGTTGTTTTCTTATTTTGTTCCTCTACTTTAATATTATTGTAGATTTTATTTATATGATAAAGTCATAAAACAAAGAAAATATACTACTAGATGCTACAAATTGGGAAGAAAATCAAATACAATAGTAGGACTACATAAAGACTAGGAGAGTATCCGCGCAATGCGCGGGATTATATTAGTATAATTTTTTAAAATATTCTTTTATTCCAATAAAAACATGAATAAAAAAAATTATATTTATAATATAATCAGTAATACTATTTTATCTTTGTTGGTCAGAGTTTTGTCATATATAATTTGTTTAAAACATTGCCAATTAAGAGGTTCTTTTTTTGCTATTAATACTTTGGGAGGTTCAAGTTGGATTTGTATATGGTTTATTGTTTTAATATCAATATCATGGTGATCGAAGTGTGATTTATCTATCCCCTACACTTATGTTTAATCATATGCCAAATGATTGAGATCAAGTTTCTGACAAAGCTTACAAACTAATGGGGCAAGCTGAGATGCATATGCCGATTAATACAAATTGGCTTTTAGACTCACTAACTACTTTTTCTAATAAATTGTATACTATTTGAGTATTTGTTGATATTTTTAGTTGTTTGTTTCCTTGAGTTTTGTATGTATGATAGATTTGTTACTATTTTTTTGCTATAGTAGAAAATAATGTAACCAATACAAAAGCATAGCTAAAGCAAAATTTAAGTCTGGATGTGCCTACATTCTTAATTGAGAAAATACGGACAAAAGAAAGTAGTAGTTTTATAAGATTATAAAATAATTGTAAAACGGAATAGAGTGAATACATAAATCCACATTCCTAAGAAAACACAAGACAATGTTTTTGGGCAGCTACCTATATACAGAAAGAAAGCTAATCTTAAAGTCATTAAAGGTATTTGACATTGCAATGAATGATTTAATAAAGGCATCAACATAGTTCGATATCAAACCACATTTAGACCAAAAATGAAAAGAACACATTTGACAAAAAAAGAAACAAACAAAATGAACACATACACCATCATCTTTTGGCATCTGTCGACATCACTCATCGAATCACGCAAATGAGTCTTGCTAATACCTTCAACATGGCCCTGTGAGAGTGTTCAAAAACTCTGAACAGTTCAAAAATTTACATCTCATACCATTGACAAACTAAGATAGAGAAAATCATTAAAAGACTATACCTTCGATTCCTCCCACGCCTCGGTTTCACAAATCAGAGCCCTTGATGACGCCATACTGGTAATCAAACATCAACACAAAACACAATTAACTGTCAAATATAAACGAATTTCGTTCATTATGCAGCTATGATTATAGGAAAGTTTTCATATTATATACCGCTCATAGTTCGATATTATGCACCGAAGCCAAAACACTCAAAGCTGCTTTCAAAACATCTTGAGAGCAATCCGGTTTTACTATCGTCCTCACCTGACAATTACAGTAGCAATATATCAACAAAACTGTGGCCTTGCCAATTCCATAACATAATAAAAAAGATGAAAAAAATGTGGAACCTGATCGAGAAGCTCCTGCAGTTCCTTGATTCTCCCCATGTAATCCTGCTCTTCTACACACAGACTTGAGCAAACCCTCATTTG
>CACVBM020001455.1:0-15000 GCA_902728155.2 Microthlaspi erraticum | reverse complement strand
AACGAGATGAAGGATTCAGAGGGTTAGGGTTTATACCTTGCTTGAATGATGATTGAAGAATCACAGTAGCTAGAACTAAGCAAAACAAGAAGAGCAACAATAGAAATCGCAAAAACTTGAGAGAGAAAGCTTGAAATTCGGATTTCTTGTAGTGATGAGAGAGAGAGATAGATGAGTTGCAGAAAAATATGAGTGTGGGAGAGAGAGATGGGTTCGATCGAGTTATGGGGAAAGGGGTTGTTTGAGATGTGTGGTTGAGATCAAAAGGTGAAATAAAGAGGGGACAAGAAGCTAGGGTTTTTCTGATCAAATTCAGAAAGTGGGGGGGCCAAAATTAACTTGTGGGACCCACTCCCTTGACCGAGGAAAACGGTTAGAAATTTGAATTTTTGAAAACTTACCTCGGTCGAGTTGTGGAACTCGATCGAGTTACCCTGGTTTCTAGCTCGATCGAGCTATCGGTCGAGCTGGTTCCCTTGTCACCTAAACTTAGCTTATTGAAGGGTTAAAGACACGAAAATAGATAGAAATTTCATAAATAGAATACGTACAAGAATAGACATGGGACTTCCTCCCAAGTGAACTTGTACATATTCACTTTCGTGTGGAGAATCGCCTAATGGCATACAAGCCAGGGGTAGTGGTCATGTAGCATTAAGACTTATCCAAAAGAGAGAGATCTATGGTATTAAGCGCATAAGCAAGAAGGATTAAGCATAAAGATCCTCTAATCTATCCCATCTCAGCCCCTAATGGGAAACTACTCACTACACATGAATGTAAACACAAGCAAATGCAATAAAAGAGACATCATAAGAAAGAGGAGATGAAATTAAACAACTTTTATTGAAATAAGCAAGTGCAAATAAAAAGCAAATAATCCAGGATCTAAGATTCAAGAAGCAAGAGCTTCAAGAAAACAAAGATTGCATTTTTTTTTGTTTTTCCCTCTTGAATATTTCTTTGAATTTTTTCACACAAGGGACTGTGTGATTTAAGTTTGGGGGAGGGTTCAAGAGATGATTTAACCTTGTTTTCTTTGTTCTTAGTTTTTCATTCATATTTGCATAGAAAAACACAAAAAAATCATAAAATTTTCAAAAAATCCAAAAATATTTTCATCTTTTTGCATTCATGTTTGTTAGATTTGTTTAGGATTGCATTTTTCACTTGCATTTTGATTGTGCATTGTTGAAAACTTGTCCATCTTTTGCGATTTTTGAGTGCCCTATTTCTAGATTCTTTTGTGCATTAGGGTGAGATTGATTGAGCAGCAAGAACCATGTTTAACTTGATCATATCGCTGCATGCACATCTCATTCAACCATTGCTGTGATTTGATGCATTTCCCTATCTATTTGAACCATAACTTGATCTTTAATTACCAATGCTTGCATTTGATTTCAACTCATGGCTACCACATACATATCTGGACATTCTTTGCCTATTTCATATCCCTCTTGCTTGTCCAGATAGCTGATCTCCATCTTTGAGACAGTTACCCACCTTAAACCTAAGCCTTTTTCATTTCAAACCCCTTATTATCTCTTGTGCGAATTGTGAGAACCTTTCTTGGCTTTGCTTAGCATAAGGTGTTGTGTTTAAACCGGCAGGGCAGTAGTTCTAGTTGTCTAGTTCTCTTGGGATTGTTTTCAGGCTAAGTTTGGGGGTGCCAACTCGAGCTCGATCGAGTTGAGTGTGAAAACCAGAAAAGTGGTAAAAATTGGGAAAACAAAGAAAAAGAGTTTGGTTAAGTCCAGGGAGTTGGCAGTGTTTAAAAGGGTCTAGTAAAGGTTTGGGAAGTATAAAAAAGAAAGAAAAAAGGGTTCTAAGTAGTAAAGAAAAGAAGGCAAAGCCTCAAGTGTCCAAAAAAATAGAAAAGTTCCCTAAGTGTTTAGAAATCCCAAACCGCTAGATGTTACCTCAAGAAGCCTCTCCATGTTGTTTAGTAAAGGTTTGGGAAGTATAAAAAAGAAAGAAAAAAGGGTTCTAACTAGTAAAGAAAAGAAGGCAAAGCCTCAAGTGTTCAAAAGAAAAGAAAAAGTTCCCTAAGTGTTTAGAAAATCCCAAACCCCTAGATGTTACCTTAAGGCACGAAAAAGACAACAATCTTTAGCTTATTTTTATTTTAGCTTTTCTTTAATCTTGTAATTTACTTTTTGCAACTCTTAAGCCTCTCTTTGTGTTCTTGAGCTTCATGCTCCTTGAACCTTAGATCTATGCTATTTCCCTTTGTATTTGCACTTGCTTATTTCAATAAAAGTTCTTTAGTTTCATCTCCTCTATCTTTCCATGTCGATTTCATTTCATTTGATTGTGTATTCCTTCATGTGTAGTGAGTAGTTCCATTTAGGGTTTAAGATGGGCTAGATTAGAGGATCCTTATGCTTAATCTTTATTGCTTGTGGTCTTAGTCTAGAAATCTCTCTCTTTTGGACTAAGCTTAAGGCTACATAACCACTGACCATGGTGTGTATGAGTTTAGGCGATTTTCCTCATGCGAATGTGTAACATCCGTAAACCAAAAAGGTGAGGATCTGAGGCTCAAACCCGAGAATTGTTGCTTCCCCTTTGACTCCCCTTTGACCCTAAACATATTTTCTCTTGTGTCAGACCGTGATCCCAGATTCACTTCAGAGTTTTGGAGGGCGTTTCAGGCAGAGATGGGCACTAAGGTGCATCTGAGTACAAGCTTATCATCCGCAGACAGATGGTCAGTCAGAGAGGACTATTCAGACTTTGGAGGATTTGCTGAGGATGTGTGTGTTGGATTGGGGTGGCCATTGGGCAGATCACCTAAGCTTAGTTGAGTTTGCATACAACAACAGCTTTCAGGCGAGTATTGGCATGGCTCCATTTGAGGCTTTGTATGGGAGGCCATGTAGGACACCCCTATGCTGGACCCAAGTGGGGGAGCGCAGCATGTATGGAGCTACTTATGTTCAGGAGACGACAGAGAAGGTTCGTGTTGTGAGGCTGAACATGAAGGAGGCTCAGGATAGGCAGAAGAGTTATGCAGATAGACGCAGACGAGAGCTTGAGTTTCAGGTTGGAGATAGAGTTTATCTCAAGATGGCTATGTTGAGGGGTCCTAACAGATCCATAGCAGAGAACAAGCTGAGTCCGCGATTTATGGGTCCGTTTCCAGTAGTGGAGCGTAGTTGGGCCATTAGCTTACAGGCTGGAGTTGCCTGAGATTATGAAAGCCTTTCACAAGGTTTTTCATGTGTCGATGCTGAGGAAATGTCTTTAGCTTTTGAGCTTTGTACTTGTATTTTCGTTTGGTGTTAACGATATACATTTTGGAGTTTTAATGAGATGCAGTTGTTCCTCATTTTTGTCCTGTGTTGTTTAATGGTATTTCGGATGTTACAAGTGTTTGTCCAGTTGGTCGTGAGACAGTTCTAATCCTATTGTTATAGACGTCTTGGAATTTTTACTCTAAGGATTGCGATCCTGAATAACTCATTACGGTTTTGGAGACAGTGGTTCTCCGGCAGACTCATCTGAGTGTAGTGGCCTCAGTATGAGTGACTTAACTGAGTGTAGTGGCCTCAGTATAAGTCATGGCTGACTTATTTGGGTGTAGTGGCCCCAGTATAAGCAGCGGTTGCCAAGCCCCTGGGTGTAGTGGCCCCAGTACAAGTGGTTTGAGGTGATGAGTTAAGAGTAAGATCTCTAGAGACGGGCGTATAACACAAGATTAGATGAGAGTCTCGGGGATCAGGTGAGGATCTCCAGTGTTGCGGCCTTGCGAGGTCGGGTTTTTGTGGTCTTTTTGACGTTTGGACTTGAGATTCGAGGACAAATCCAGTTTAGTGGGCGAGAGTTGTAACATTCGTAAACCAAAAAAGTGCCGTTTTGATCGAGTGTTGAACGACACCACAGGTTTGTGTCGGTCGACACCAGCTCTGGTTCGCAATTCCGGTTCGATTTAAATGAAATCGATTTCCGGTTTAGGCTGGTTTGGGCTGGAAACCCTATTCCTAGTGTTAAAACCTGCGCAGCCGTCTTCCTTCTCCTCTGTTTTTGTCGTTTAGTGAGCAAAACGTGAAGGAGAAGAGAACTGGAGGCGATTTCGGTGTTATGAGCTCAATCCAAGGCCGTTCATCGTCTATTGGAGGCTTGGGTTTGTGTGGCGGCTGCTGCGTGGTGGTTTCGGCGGTGTTCTTTGTCGACTTTGTTGTGCTTCTTCATCTCCCTTCGTTTTCCTCTTTTTTTAATCCAAAAATCTGAGTTGAGTGCATGACTGTGGGTCCGTGATTGCTAGATTTAGGATCTGTATATGTTTCTATGGTGATTTTGTGATGATATTGATGTTTGATTCAGTGTTTGTGGTTGTTTGATTGATTTCCTGTGAATTGCAAGTTTCGGGTACTGTTCATAGCCCGATCTGGGTTTTTCCAGAATCAGTGTCGGTCGACACCAAGCTGGTGTCGGTCGACACAAACCGGTTAACTCTGGTTAAAGTCGATTTAATTGGTTTAATTGAAATTGGCTGGTTTAGTTCAATTGGATTTGGTTTAATGTGGTATTTAATTAAATATTTGGTATTTAATTAATTAAATGGTTTAAAATAATGATTTTAATTATATTAAAATATGGAAAATTATTATCTAATTATGATAATTATTTAATAATTGAGAAATTGAGTTTTAATTATTAAGAATTATTTAATAATTGGAAAAATGGAATCTAATAATTATTGGAGTTTATAATAATTATTTAAATGTCTAGTAAATTGCGTAATTGTCCTGTAGGCAGAGTGATTGCCTCACTAAGTATTTATTAAATATTTACGCAACTCCATTCCAAAGTGTTGGAGGTAAAAGATTTGTGTGATTGCGGAATCAAGGCTGAAGAGGGGGATGATAGGATATTTATTGTTTTTATTTATTTTGCATTGTTTTGCTAGACTTGTCTAATTATTATTTGCTTCCACTGAACTGATTTATTATTGTCATTTGATATTTATCTATTTAATTTATGACCTTCGCTTGAATTGATTAGTATTTATTTATTTATTTAAAAAAAATGTTGGTTGTTTCAGAATGAGTGGAAATCGCTTGATCAAGTCCACTAAGAGCTCCAATAAACCTTGCTCTCGAAATGGAGTTCATAGGTGTTGGATGGGTTAGGTTGAGCAATGATCCTACTGCCTCCAAGGCTTGATTCTCAATGGCTGACCCCCTGTTTCTGAGATCTTGCCTTGGATATAGCTTTTACCTTGGGAAAGGGCTAGCTAGGCTTGAGAAGCTCAATGCCAAGAGATAGCCTGATGCAAGTTGTTTAATAGCAAGATTGATTAAGTATAGTCTTCCCCTAGTTGTATGACCCCGTCTTAGACCCTAACATTCGCATTAGCTTCATAAAGTTCTTACCTTAATCGCTTTTACTCTGTTTTTACGTCAACTCGACCCTTAACTCGAGCTCACCAATGGGAGAAGAGCTTGCCACATGGCACAATCACTACTTGGGATGAATGCAAGAAGGCCTTTCTTGCTAAGTTTTTCTCCACCGGTCGCACAGCCAAGCTTAGAGGCGAGATATCGAGCTTCATCCAGCGAAACAATGAGACATTCGCAGAGGCTTGGGAGAGGTTCAAAGGCTACCCAAGTCAGTGCCCACATCATGGATTCAATAATGAACTACTCTCCACTCTTTATAGAGGATGTTTGCCGAGGTATAGGGAGATGCTAGACACAGCTAGCAATGGGAACTTCCTCAACCAGGATGTAGATGATGGCTGGCAACTTGTGGAGAACATCGCCAACTCCAATGGAAGTTATGGAGAAGAGTATGATCGCACCAATCGGAGATCGACCCACCACTCGATCGAGTCAGACGAAAAGTTGAGAAAAGATGTTAAGGCATTGAATGAGAAGTTGGATAAGTTGATCATAACTCAGTCCACAATGAAGAAAGTCAACTTTGTGTCTGCTGAGGAGATGGAACCAGTCCAAGAAGGGGAGGTTACACAATTTGCTGAGGTGTGTAACATGAGCAATGGGCAAGGAGGCTACAACAAAGGATACTATAATTACAAGTTCAACCCTGCCATGTCATACCGCAACACTGATGTTGCTAACCCTCAGGACCAAGTCTATCCTCAACAACAAGCAGCTCGATCGAGTCAAGCGCCACAACATGGGTATGGTCAAAAGAACAATTACCAAGGACCCCAAGGAACTTTCCCCGGACAACAAATGAATATACCACCAGGCTTCCCCCACCAACCACCCCAGCCTACACCTTCGCAAGAGAATGAGCTCAAGGCAATGCTAAAACAACTGCTTCAAGGGCAAGCTGATGGGGTAGTGGACACAAGTAAGAAACTAGCTGAAATAAACTCCAAGATCGAGAATCTCAACACAAGAGTTTACTCTCTGGAGAATCATGCTTCTTCTGTTGCTGCTGCTACAAAGCAAGGACAACTACCTTGTAAAGCTATTCAGAATCCCAAGGAACAGTGCAAGGTCATCTTCACTCAAGAAAGACTTGTTCAAGAGGAGGATCAAGAGAGAGTCATTGAAGAGTTTTGTTTACTGCTGAATGATGATGAGATTGTTGCTGCTGAGGCTCCTGGAGTCCAGATTGATCAACCAGAAGTGCAGGCACCTACTGTGGTCCTTCACACTTCACCAGTTGAGCTCGCACAACAAGCTCGATCGAGCCCGACGTCTACTGTACCAAGACCAATTTTGCTTGATCCCTACCAACCGGTTGCCACATCCTCGTCTCACCTACTTAGTCAAGGTCACATTCACAAGTTCAGAAGAGATCTCAGTGGGATTAGAATTGAGTTGCCTCCTATGGAAAGCATGAGTGAGGCATTTGATCAAATGCAAATGGTCAAGGATGTTCTAGCCAACAGTGATAATGTTTGTTCTGGACAAGGTTGATCATCCCCAGCTTGATCTCAAAGTTGTGGTTCTGCACTGGTGGTGGAACAATTCCTTGTCTCTGTTGGTGGCGGTTTGGAGATGCTCCAAACCGCCACCAACAGAGACAAGGGATTGTTCCACCACCAGTGCAGAACCACAACTTTGAGATCAAGCTGGGAATGATCAACCTTGTCCAGAACAAGATGTTCCATGGATTGCCAAGTGAAGACCCCATTGACCACCTTGATGAGTTTGATAGGCTTTGTGATTTGACAAAGATCAATGGTGTCTCTGAAGATGCCATCAAGCTGAGACTCTTTCCTATGTCTCTAGCTGACAAAGCTCACCAATGGGAGAAGAGCTTGCCCCATGGCACAATCACCACTTGGGATGAATGCAAGAAGGCCTTTCTTGCTAAGTTTTTCTCCACCGGTCGCACAGCCAAGCTTAGAGGAGAGATATCCAGCTTCATCCAGCGAAACAATGAGACATTCGCAGAGGCTTGGGAGAGGTTCAAAGGCTACACAAGTCAGTGCCCACACCATGGATTCAACAATGAATCACTACTCTCCACTCTTTATAGAGGATGCTTGCCTAGGTATAGGGAGATGCTAGACACAGCTAGCAATGGGAACTTCCTCAACCAGGATGTAGATGATGGCTGGCAACTTGTGGAGAACATAGCTAACTCAAATGGAAGCTATGGAGAAGAGTATGATCGCACCAATCGGAGCTCGACCCACCACTCGATCGAGTCAGACGAAAAGTTGAGAAAAGATGTTAAGGCATTGAATGAGAAGTTGGATAAGCTGATCCTAGCTCAGTCCACAATGAAGAAAGTCAACTTTGTGTCTGCTGAGGAGATGGAACCAGTCCAAGAAGGGGAGGATACACAATTTGCTGAGGTGTGCTACATGAGCAATGGGCAAGGAGGTTACAACAAAGGATACTATAATTACAAGTCCAACCCTGCCATGTCATACCGCAACACTGATGTTGCTAACCCTCAGGACCAAGTATATCCTCAACAACAAGCAGCTCGATCGAGTCAGGTGCCACAACATGGGTATGGTCAAAAGAACAATTACCAAGGACCACAAGGCACTTTCCCTGGACAACAAATGAATATCCCACCAGGCTTCCCCCACCAACCGCCCCAGCCTGCACCTTCACAAGAGAATGAGCTCAAGCAATGCTAAAGCAACTACTTCAAGGGCAAGCTGATGGGGTAGTGGACACAAGCAAGAAGCTAGCTGAAATAAACTCTAAGATCGAGAACCTCAACACAAGGGTTTACTCTCTGGAGAATCATGCTTCTTCTGTTGCTGCTGCTACAAAGCAAGGACAACTACCTGGTAAAGCTATTCAGAACCCCAAGGAACAGTGCAAGGTCATCTTCACTCAAGAAGGACTTGTTGAAGAAGAGGATCAAGAAAGGGTCATTGAAGATTTTTGTTTACTGCTGAATGATGAAGAGATTGTTGCTGCTGAGGCTCCTGGAGTCCAGATTGATCAACCAGAAGTGCAGGCACCTACTGTGGCCATTCACACTTCACCAGTTGAGCTCGCACAACAAGCTCGATCGGCAGCTCGATCGAGTCCAACTCTAGCTCGATCGAGTCCGACCTCTTCTGTCCCAGCCTGTTTTGCTTGATCCTTACCAACCGGTTGCCGCTTCCTCGTCTCGCCTACTTAGTCAAGGTCACAAGGAAGTGATTCACAAGTTCAGAAGAGATCTCAGTGGGATTGGAATTGAGTTGCCTCCTATGGATAGCATGAGTGAGGCATTTGATCAAATGCAAATGGTCAAGGATGTTCTAGCCAACAGTGATAAAGTTTCAGAGGTCCTACAAGAGTCTACTCATCAGTTCAACCTGCTTACTTCACCCACCTTCCTACCAAAGGTCAAGGATCAAGGGAAATTCACTCTCCCTTGCACACTTGGGCATCTTGAGATTGACAATGCCTTAGTGGATTCTGGAGCAAGCATCAATCTGATCTCTCTCTCCATGGCAGAGAAGCTAGGCATTGCTGGAGCCTTGCAGCGCCCTACTACTTCAATCATGTTTGGAGATGCAACTTCTAAGTCTCCTCTTGGAGTGTTCAAGAACTATCACTTGAAAATTGGAGAATGCATCATCCAAACTGATCTCACTGTGATGGAAATGGAAGAAGAGAAGGATCTACCTCTGTTATTGGGAACCCCATTCCTTAGTACAGTTGGCGCTTCAATAGACTTTCACAAGCAAGAAGTGATCCTTCACAAGGTGAATAGTTTGGTGTCATATCGCTTGCAGCCTAGAGGTTCAGACTTTTGTGCCACAATTGACAGTACCACTCTCAGTTCTAAGAGTCATGGAGCTACAAAGGTTGTGAAGGAAAGGGTTGACAAAGAACCAAGAGTTGGGAAGGATAAGGATGAGAGAGGACCAAGGATTGAGAAGCCACGTCTTGAGAGGGCTAGAGTTGAGAAACCACGTTCTGATAGGACCACGAGCTGATAGACTTGTTCAAGCCCCTTGTGTGCTTGATGAAGAAAGCCTTCAAGCTTTGTTTGATGAGCCACTAGGAAGGGCTCTAAAAGAAGGGGAGGATGTAGCCTCTAAGGCAAGACCAGGGATAAAAGAAAAGATCCACCAGCTCAGGCCCCTTCATCAAGCCATCTCAGCTCACAATGACTTTGTTCCCCACCAAGTTTGAAAATGGGAAGATTGAGTACAAGATAAGGTACAAGGGGAGATCAAGGCCATTCTCTAGAGCCAAAGCCTTGGTGACTTCAGAACAATCCAGGGACCCAACCAAGCTAAAGGAGCTTCTGTCTCAAGTCCTCACTATCACCCTTGATGGTGGGACTAGCTCAACCAATGCCTAAGAAGGTAAAGGTCAAGCTATGGGACCTTAAACAAGCTCACTTGGGAGGAAGTCCCATGTTTATCCTTGTACATATTCTATTTATGCAATTTCTATCTATCTTTATGTGTTTTAACCTTTCAATAAGTTAAGTTTAGGTGACAAAGGAGCCAGCTCGACCGACAGCTCGATCGAGCTAGAAACAGGGCAACTCGATCGAGTTCCACAACTCGACCGAGGTAAGTTTTTGAATTTCAAATTCATAACCGTTTTCTTGGTCAAGGGAGTGGGTCCCACAAGCTGATTTTGGTCCCCCACTACCCTAATTGATCAGAAAAACCCTAGCTTTTGTCCCCTCTTTATTTCACCTTTTAATCTCAACCACACATCTCAAACACTCCCTCTTCCCCATAACTCGATCGAACCCACTTCTCCACTCTCCCACACTTAAAATTTCTGAAATCATCTCTCTCTCTTCACCACAAGAAAAATTTCGAATTTCCTCTCTCTCTTAAGTTTTTGCGATTTCCTCTTGTTCTTCATTGTTTTGCTTGGGTTTTAGTTTACTGCTCTTCAATTCATCATTCAACAAGGTATGAACCCTAAACCCTTGATTCCTCCATCTCGATTTCCATTATTGCTTGTTTCTCTTTGATTTTTGATTGCATGTGCCCCTTGGGATTATTCTTGAGTAATTGCTTTCATTCTCCTGCTTCATATTTGTTTACGTGAATTTGCCTCACCTCACCTCTGTTTTCATTAGAACTTGTTGCATGTGCTTGAAAAATTGAATTTGAGTTTGGTATTGGTTAAGATGCTTAGTGCTTCACTAGAATTGCTCATTGTTCCATTTACTAGTTGTTCTTGGTTCAATTTGATTGATTAGCATCCTTTCCAGCTCTTAATACTTGAATTAGGTTCGGTTATACTCTGTTTTCACCTAGCTCGATCGAGTTTGTCACTCGAGTTTTTTGACTCGATCGAGCTGAGTGTCGAGTTGACCAAACCGATCATTGCAACTCTAATTCTTTGTAATCTTTGATGCATTTCAGGTACTTTAGTGAAGAAACAGTGTAACAGAGATGACAAACAGTGAGGGAAGTCGCGCTTCACAGAGGAGAATGGTTGAGGGTGAATCAAGCAATGCAAGGGAAAGAAGGCTTAAGATGCAAGCCGATTTGGAGAGGATGACTCAAAGGATGGAAGAGTCTGATGCAGAGGAGTATGTGTACTCTGAGGAAGAATCTGAGAGAGAGATTGAGGGAGGAGAGGAGGACCAAGAAGAGGAATGACCCCATTAGTAGTGAGAGTGAGCAAGGGGAGTTTGAGATTGGAGTGAACCTTGTTCAAGAGGAGGGAAATGGCTCTCCAAGTGAAGAAGGAGTGATGAGACTGAGAGTGAAGAGGAAGGAGAAGAGGTGAATCAGTTGGTTGAAGAAGTGAGCAAGAGTAACCAAGATGAACCTATGGAGGAGTTGAGCCACAAGAGAGCAAGAGGAGGAGAAGAACTCCCTATGTACCAAGAGCATTACAATGCTCTCTTCTCCATGGACTTCATGGATACCAAGTACCCACATGTTGACACAATGAAGGCCCTTGGAATCTTTGAAGATGTGGAGCTTTCTCAAGAACATGCACTTGGCCAAGCTTCTTCTCTTATCACATGGAATCCTACAAGGAGCTCACTTGCGAGTTCTTAGCTTCAATGAGGTACCACATGTATGAAGAGGAAGATAGAGCTGATTTGGACCAAGGATTGGGATGGATCACGTTCTTGGCTAAGGGAGAGAAGAGAATGGTGACCTTTAGGCAGCTGGAAATCTTGTTTGGGTTCAACTATGGAGAGGGTACCAAGTGGAACTTCAAGGAAAGGAACTCCAAAGGGTTTGGGCTACAATCGCTGATGGAGTGTACTCTTCCTCAAGGTCCAAGGCAGCTCAGATCAGGAGCCCAGTCTTGAGGTATGTGCACAAGGCACTTGCCAACACCTTCTTTGCAAGGAAGGCGACCGGGACCATCAACGAGGGGGAACTCAAGTTTCTTGACATGGGAATCAAGCCCATTCTCTCACGCACAAGCGATGGCAAGAGGATAAGGGGAGATAGATCTGACACAGGAACTTGATGCCTTTCCTTGACCATCTCCTACCTACAAGATCACAGCCTACAACACTAGACATCAACGAGGGAGGCGCCTAAGTGTTGGAGGGCTCATCACTCCTATCTTGTGTGCTGCTGGAGTGAACCCAACTGATAGGAGAGCCACTGAACCAGGTTGGATGGACATCAAGTTTTGCAAGACCAACCTTCTCATTGAGCACAAGGAGTTGGATGGGAGTTCCAATTCAAGTTCACACATCCATTGGTTGGACCCTCCAAGTTTCTCCTGCCCTAACCCAGAGCTCACCACAGTAGTAAGGGGTGAGAACATTGACTTCAGACCCCCTGTGTACACATTAGTTGGGCATGAGGGATTTGCGAGAAGAGGAGCCTGAGCTCGATCGAGCTGAGTCTCGAGCTGAGGATCGAGCTGAGGATCGAGCTGAAGATCAGGTCCAGGAGAGTGCGGATTTGGGTGAGCCTGAGTGCTATTACTTTGAGGAGTATGAGGCTCCAAGGATGAACCCCTCTGTTGTGGCTGCCACAAGAGGATTGGACTTCTCCAAAAGTTCAACAAATGGCAAGGGAAAGCCATTGAGAAGATGCAAAAGTCCATGGACAAGATGGTGAGCAAGATCAAAAGTTTGGAGAAGAAGGTTTCTGGTTCTTCAAGCAAGAAGAAGAAGTCCAAGGCCCCCACATTCCTTAGGAGTAGATCTCCTCACCACTCCAAGGAGGCTCCCTGCCCAAGAGCCTCACAGAGCCTCTTCTTTCGAGCCAAGGGAAGGAGAAGACAACACGCAGAGAAGGAGGAAGACTTCCAAGGCCAGACGCTCCAGCTCGACCACCGGACTCGATCGAGTCCAAACAGAGGAAACTCAACTCGATCGAGCTGACGGTCGAGTTGACCTGGAGGAGCCCCAGTTTGAGGATCCGGGATTTCGAGTACGATCCCAGCCTTACCAGGACTTCCCCAGTAGATGGAACCCCTATACAGCTTCGAGCTAGCCAATGCTCCACCAAGGCCAAGGAAGCCACACACTTTGAAGATGAAGAAGAGAGGAAGAGGAGCCACAAGCTCGATCGAGTGAGGCAACCCAGTTGATGGAGTGCTCCTGATGGCCGTCTACCATCTCCAGACCACGACCTAGTCTCCCAGTTCTTTGGGGGGCACTGAGGTTCTATGTCTAGTTCTCTTGGGATTGTTTTCAGGCTAAGTTTGGGGGTGCCAACTCGAGCTCGATCGAGTTGGGTGTAAAAACCAGAAAAGTGGTAAAAGTTGGGAAAAACCCAAAGGAAAAAGAGTTTAGTTAAGTCCAGGGAGTTGGCAGTGTTAAAAAGGGTCTAGTAAAGGTTTGGGAAGTTAAAAAAGGAAAGTAAAAAGGGTTCTAAGTAGAATGAAAAGAAGGCAAAGCCTCAAGTGTCAAAAAGAAAGAAAAGTTCCCTAAGTGTTTAGAAAATCCCAAACCGCTAGATGTTACCTCAAGAAGCCTCTCCCTAGGAAGTTCTTAAAAGAAAAGTGAGCAAAGCTCCTCAGTTTCAAAGGCGAAATGCCAAAAAGGGTAGTTAGGATTTTGTTCTAAAAAGCTCTAAGTGTTGAACTCGATCGAGTTAGGATTAGGCGGCTCGAGCTGCTGTTCTTGCATCATCTTTGGTTCTAACACTTAGCCTTCTGCCAAAGCAAAGCCACTTTCTTGAGAGATCCCTGTTACTAAACCACCATACAAAAGAGACCCTCTTTGTCTCTTAACCCATAAACCCTTGAAACCAAATGAGTTGATTGATCTTGCATGTTTTTGGTTCACTGTTTTTGCTTAATGAATGTTAAAGGGATTTGCTGATTTGAATGCATTGTTTGAGTGACTGTGAAGTGGGATTGATGTTGATAAGCATGGTTAAATCTTAATGAATATCTCTCACCTTGTTGCATTCTAGAATCTCTAAGTTGGACATTTAGCAAATCGCTTTTGAGGACATGTTTTTAAGTGTTGAATCAGCTATTTTCAAACCTCATCTCTTTCTTGTTCTATTTGTTTGCTTGAGGGCAAGCAAAGTTCAAGTTTGGGGGTGTTGATGTACTTGCATTTTACATAGTTTTAGCACATCTTTTATGCATCTTTTGCATAGTTTTAGCTTCCATTTGCATCATATCTTGTTCCTTTTCTCTTCTTATGCATTCATGTTAGTTTTAGGTTGCATTTGCATACATATGCATGTTTGGTCCTTTGAAATAGGTCTTTTGGAGCATTCTGGAGCATATGGGACATGAGGAGCATGGAGGGACTTGGCACATGGAGCAGCTCAACTGGATACGCAAAGGAAGAAGGGAGAAGCCATCTTGAAGACCAGCTCGACCCCACTCGACCAACCGGTCGAGTTCCTCAACTCGACCGGCCAAGCTTCAACTCGATCGAGCTGAGAAGTCAAAGTCAAACCCGAAAAATGTTGCTTCCCCCTTGACTTTCCTTTGACCCTAAACCTAATCCTCTTTGTATTTAAAGGCTAAAAGCCACGAAAAAACCACCAAGCTTTAGATTATTTTGTTTTAGTTTCTTTTAATTTATTGTCTTTTACTTTTTAGAGATCTAATCCCATCTTTGTGTTCTTGAAGCTCTTGCTTCTTGAATCCTAGATCCTGGATAATCTCTTTGTATTTGCACTTGCTTATTTCAATAAAAGTTGTTTATTTCATCTCCTCTTTCTTATGATGTCTCTTTTATTGCATTTGCTTGTGTTTACATTCATGTGTAGTGAGTAGTTACCCATTAGGGTTTGAGATGGGATAGATTAGAGGTTTCATATGCTTAATCCTTCTAGCTTATGGTCTTAATCTAGATTCTCTCTCTTTTGGATAGATCTTAAGGCTACATGACCACTACCCCTGGCTTGTAAGTCCTTAGGCGACTCCCCACACGAAAGTGATGGCATTCGCTGGAAAAGATCCACTAAGAGCTCCAATATCTCTTGCTCTAGAAATAGAGGTCTAAGGGGTTGGATGGATTAGTTTGGGCAATGATCCTATAGCCTCCAAGGTTTGATTCTCACTGGCTAACCCCCTGTTTCTGAGATCATTCCTTGGTTGATAGCCTCCACCTTGGGAAAGGGTTGGCTAGGCATTGAGAAGCCCAATATCAAGAGAAGCCTTGATACAAGGAGTTTTAAGAGCA